>JAYMFT010280736.1:0-10494 GCA_038088735.1 Panulirus argus | reverse complement strand
TATATATATATATATATATATATATATATATATATATATATATATATATATATATATATATATATATATACCGTTTTTGTATCCTGTTTTCATCATTACTCAGGTTTTCTTGATTCTGTCATTTCAGAGAGATTTGTCGTTTCTGTGTCCTCTTTTTTGCTTGGCGACCCCTTACATCATATAATCCCAAGAGAGCAAAAACACCGACTGCTTTGACGTCACGCCGTGATGTTACGGGAACATGAGAGAGAGAGAGAGAGAGAGAGAGAGAGAGAGAGAGAGAGAGTTCACACTGATGCACCTACTGAACTCCTGTTACTGGTACGCCGATCATTCATCATTCATTCATTATTCCGTGCGGTTATTATACACTGCACACAAATTTCATAATGCTTAACACAAGTCGAACGAATGGGGAGGACTTTTTTTAAACGACTGGTGCTATCATGAGCACTGCTAACACCAAAACACCCCTGTAAGTGTACGAATAACATGGCAAAAATGATACCGTATAACACCTAATTACTTTCTAACTGTCGCAATATACAATAGCGAGGCATCTTAACAGTTATAACCTAATTATGAATCCCTGACTGTCTCATTCAAATGTGTTACGTAACTGTGACTGACACTGGGATATGCTACAAGGAATTAGTAGCATTCTAATATGACTGTACCAAGGACAGTATATGTTAGTATTGATATTTCAGGAGCTTATCATCTTTCTCTCCAGTTATGTCAGTCTTCAGTGATGTTAGCTTCCAGTGATGTTTTCTTCCAGCGATGATAATTTTCATTGGTGACAACTTTTAGTAGTGTCACCTTCGTGATGACTGTATCCAGTAATGTTAGTTTCCAGTGATGTCACCTTCAAGTCATGTCATCATCCAGCGATGTTACCTTCCAGTGGTGTCATTTTCCAAAGATGTTACCTTCCAGTGATGACGGGGTTTCCAGCGATGTCAGCTTCGCAGACTAAGAAGCTCTGAAAGTGTGAGCTTGACAACAATAGAGGAGGCCTTACGACATTTAAGCGTGGTGATGTAAAGCTTTACATTACAAGGCTTTGGGAGATAAAGCTTTAACACAAATACAGTAACGTTTAGTGGGCTCTGAAGGTATAAGCTCTGTGTAACCAATACAAGTAACTACGAAGCTTTCTGAGGCGGACACCTTACGACACAACTAAAGCTTTAATGGTTAAAGCTTCTCCAAACTTACGAAGCTAAACTGGTGTGAGTGTTACAACGCTGTGACACTTCAATAACGGCAGCTTACGACGCTGAAGTCAACGCCTGCTTACGATGCCGGAGTGAACGCCTGTTTACGAAGCTGAGGTCACCTCCTGCTTACGACGCCGGAGTCAACACCACCTTTCGCCTCCAGATAATTTGTATACACAGGGCATTGTCTCCAGCACACATGACTGGGGAGTCATGGGTGTGGCATGGGCTCCCAGACTGGGGAAGCTGCTGCTGCCTCTTCTCTTGTGTCCACATACAAGAGAGGAGCGACTCCAGCCTCGTCATACCCGGTGCCATCTGTACACTTCAGCAGCTTCTGAAGGGCCAGCTGTCGACATCTGTATACGACAGATGCATCTGAAGGGTCAACTATCGCCATCTGTACATACCAGCAGCCTCTGATGGACCAGATGGGGCCATCTGTACACACCATTAGCCTCTGAAGAGCCAGCTGGGGCCATCTGTACACACCAGCAGCCTCTGAAGAGCCAGCTGGGGCCATCTGTACACGCCAGAGGCTCGGTTGCAAGTCAGAATGACGACGATCCTTAAAATGATAACAAAATCACTTTAAAAAACTAGAATGATAAACATCGATGGAACAGGAGCTTCAGAGTATGATAATGAAGAGTATAATAGGCTAATAACATACTATAACTATATTACTAGTTCAGTTTCCATCAGTTCAATTAAATATCATGCTGAAAATGCTATAACAGAGGCCATGATTATCTTCATTTACTGTTTCCTTAGCCAGAGGTATTACCGTGGAACGTACAAGACAAGAGAATATTAACGTACTCGATTCTCTCGATGAATATACAGCAAGAAGACATTGGATTCATTCCCTCAAAACCACTGCAAGTTTTCTAAAAAATATCAGCTTTAAAGCTGCCTCAGAAGTATATTGTGTGTATAGATAACTCCAACCATAGACATTTTCCCCACTGCCACGCTATCTTGAAGCCTCGTTGGAGTAACTCCTTAATATCAGAGCACAAGAGGATGTGTGGGGCTTGGGGTCTTGCAGAGTACCTGGAATACGTGGGAGGAGGGTCGAGCAGAGTACGTTAAAGTCAACAGTTGAGGAAGGGGAGAGGACACGGAGCCGGGGAGTTGAGGCCACCAACATGACTAAGCGAACTTAAAGAGGTACGTCTCACCCTTGCTATGCCACGGGTACCAATGGCTTCTACCAACTCTCTCTCTCTCTCTCTCTCTCTCTCTCTCTCTGTCTCTCTCTCCATCTATCTATCTGTCAAGTACAGACGCTACATACATATCAATATACTTTCTCTATCTACCGCTAGGTGTTACAGGAATGATGGTCGGGAACGCCAACCAAGTGATAACATTTCTTCACCTGTTGGGGCCAACCCACAGTTCCCAACCCCGCCTTTTGCCAGCCAGTCCACCCCGGGCTGTTTTTCAGGCTCTGGTCTTGTGCCTGTATCTGTCGGTCATCTGGGTCCAGCCTCGAGGCTCCTGTGTGGTTGGTACGTTACCTGTATTGACAACGGTGTTGGCCTGGGGCCCGCGCCATATCAGGGCATACAGAATGGACGACCACGTGTGACTTGCATATATATATATATATATATATATATATATATATATTCTTTTTTTTTATTATTATACTTGATCGCTGTTTCCCGCGTCAGCGAGGTAGCGCTAGGAAACATATATAATATCTAGCAACTATTTAATATTTACTGTAAACACTTCCTTCAACAAGATTTCCTCATCATCTTTTTTGGCTATCAAGTAAAACATTTCCGTATTGTATCAGACCGAAAACTGCTTGGAAATCAGGTTTCCTGTGAAATGTTATAATTTTCATTGGATATCTTCAGCCATTTGCTCAACAAAACCACTGACAAGCATAAAATCGGAAAAGTAGTCCGACGCCGTAATATGGTGCCCATTTTCCGAGAAAAAAGAAAATGATAAATATATCCGTCGGTCCTCGTGAGGCAATATAACTTCCTTTACATTGGCGGTTCTGTTAACGACAGTCTGGTCAAGCTCATATGGATGCTGCAGCAGCAACGCTAAGGGACTGAGCAGAAACAAGATGAATCAGCAGCACCGTTAGGGGGAAAAAAAAAAAAAGACTAGCAAAATGAGTTCACATCTGCATCAGCTTTGCAACAGCAACTTTCAACAGCGCCACACCGTGACCACAGCAAAAGCAGCATCGACTGCCAGCTCGACAGTCACCGTGACAGGCGCAACAAGCAATCTCAACAGCAGCAACAGCATCAACCTCAACAGCGACATAAGCAACAGCAGCTGCACCCCAGTACACAAACACAGCAGCAGGGGCAACAGCTGTACCCCAGTACAAGACACCGGCAGCAGGAGCAGGAGCAGCAGCAGTAGCCTATGGGAGGAACCTGGAGCCAGTAAAAGAAACACGCCTGAACGGTCTGCATAAGAACATAGGTAAGCACTGACCGACCACTCACCATACCATCTAATGCAGAGCGCAAGCTCACCTTCTCTGGCAGTACCGTTTTAGCCGACTCGATACAGTCGCTGGTTATGGACCAGCTCGCTCCTACGTTATTCCCAAACCGGACAGAGAAAAGAAAAAAAAAACCAGTTCGGTATACGAGATTATCTGGGTGTGCGCAAGCATTTCTAACTAAACATTAACACTGTGATTAGAGAAAACACTCGCACTTCTAACTAAACACAAGCTTTGAAATGAGAAAACATTTTTTTATTTTAAATTTAGAGTCAAGTCATGCAATGTTTTCCTTCGTTAAACACGAAGGATGAAAAAGGCTGAAGACTGTCATTCGTAGCCTAACGGTAATTGCAATTCGCTACAGGAAGAGAGAGAAAATGTTCACCAATAGAGCCGTACTATGAGCCACGGGAAGCAACCTACCGGTGTGTGGCGGTTGGCAGCCCTGTCGCCCGAGCCTCGGTCGTGGTGGCCATCCTGACAGACGCCGCCTCCCGTTATCCAACGAACGCAACACTCAGGACAATCAGAGAGGAGGAGGGTGAGAATGGGGAGAGAAAGGGGCATGGGGGGAGAAAAAGGAGAAGAAGGGGAAGGGATTGTGAAAAGAGGAGGAAGGAAGAGGAAATAAAAAGGGGAGGGAAAGGGAACGATACGAGAGAAGGGAATATAACGAGAGGAAGACGGTGGGTGATGGAGTGGCGACTGAAGCAGGCGACGGCGATCATAGCGGAAGGTACACTGTCAAAAAAGCGCCGGCGGGTCCGTCTGTCTGTGTGAATCAATCATTCCAAAGGGGGCGCCTAACGTAGCAGTCAGTACGGTCGGTCGCAGGGCAGGGGAGTAATCCACGACTGCTGATAACTTGATGGGAACTTCTTGCTCATGGGAAACAATTTCAAGCCCCAGTTCCTCTCCCGGAAGGGTTTGGACGGCTTATGGCCGCATTCATCCCTTCAATGCAGAGTGTGTGCGACCCACAACACAGATTATCACGGGCCCATTACCGTCTGGTCCCATGCAGCAACAACTGCTTGGGTTAGCACCGTTAGGAGTCGCCGCGTACACCACTTTGGTGGCCGAAAAGCCGTCGATTTCCTCAAGAGGTAAGGAGTCGCGTTCGTTATCGGAATTAACGAGACACATCGACCACACGAACCAAGAACTGCCACACACCACCACCACCACCACCACCGACCGACCGACCGACCGACCAACGTCTCGGGAAAGCTCTTGATCTCTCGGACGCTCCAGTGGACCGGACCTAGTGTTGCTCTCCGCCACGTTCCAAACCTGCTGCTCGGTGGAGGACGAGGTCGAGTGAATGGGATGCATGTCGTGGGAATGCTAGGTAGAGTATGGGGCTGTAGATAGAAAGGGGTGGCGGAGGGAGGAGGAGGAGGAGGAAGAAGTCTGGGTGGTGAATTGAGGAAGGGGCGTGGTACCTGGGAAGAAATGGGAAATACGTGGAGTGGAGATGCGCTACGATAGTCTTGATGGGAGAGGTTGTGGTCGGGAGCCAGGAACGGTCTCCTGCCGGAGGTGAGGAGCGCATGAGATCCAGGAACAGGTGGCCCTCAACGACTGGGAGGGATGAATTGGTGTTCCTCAGTATCAGGGAGAGGGGAAGAGGTGGCCCTCAACAGCAGGGAGGTGGGGTAGAAGTGGCCTTAAACAGCTGTAAGGAAGACAATGGTACTCCTCAGCAGCTAGTTAGGAGGAAAACAGGTTGTCCTACACCGCTCAGAGGGAGGAACAGATACCCCTAAGCAGCTGAGGGAGAGGGGGTAGGGGAAGAGCCGGATGGCCGTCAGCAACCGGGATGGAGTAACAGGAGGCCCTCAGCAGCTGGAAGGAAGGAACGGGTGGTTCTTAACAGGTGAGAGGGTGGAACACTCCTGGCCATGGGGAGTCGCCAAGTAATTATCTTGAACTTATGAGTCGAAAGGTTCAACACGGTGATGTATGCAAATGATCTATATACAGCTGCAATGGAAAAATAGTCAAGAGAGAGAATGAAACAGGCCGTATCAACAGTCCAGACTCGCTGGCATAATTCACTTCTCACTACTAGTTCAACAAATATTCAAAATAGATGCCAGGAGCGTGGGTACACATTAGGATCGACTTTTCACGCAAACAGTGTATCACAGATGGTTGAAAACAACTGGGGCCAGGTGACAAGAAAAGACAAATATAAAAAAAGAGAAGAAAGAATTAAAGATAATAATGTTTTGGAATATAGTTATTCATAAATGAAAATGCAAACGACAGTAAATATGTAAACACCCAAGCAATCGCCCCTACATAACGTGGGAGTTGACTTTTTAACCTCGGATGGGTGAAGAGGGAGGCAAGCCTCGTGGGATGGGTATGTATGAGAGAGAGGAACGTAAGAGTAAAAGAACGTCGGGTGAACTAGAGGCGTACACTCACGGACTCTCTCACACTCCTGTTCCTCTCCATACAACCTCATTTCATATGGCTGTTATCTATCCCTTTTCCCTTTCCTTTTAAGGCTGGGTAGTCACTCCCCGCATGACTTTTGGTTTTCCCATTACTTTTGCTGTCACGACTGAGCAGCGACAGTGCCTCCCCTCCCGCACACCCCCTACAATATGCATTCCCAACCCACTTGGCTTTATGGCGTTCGTTTTCATTTGAAGGTTGAGTGGTGACACTGCTCGCCCATGACCAGCGTTGGGACCGTATCGTGGAAAGATCGACTCACATGACCTGAGAAGTGTTCACATCTGTATTCATAATTTGTTAAGGCTTCTGTGTACGTCAATACATGTACATCTGTATGCCTACACTCTATTGCTGTACGTACTTTCATACACACATAAAGCTACACTGATCACCGTACACTGATGCTCTAAATGCATACATTTTTCTACAAGCACACACACACACACACACACTGAAAGGTCTTAATAAAAATATAATCAAGCAGGAAATACTCTGCAGGAATCTATGTGTGAAACATCATCCCTATCCTGTCACCAGTGTCTCACAATTATGTGAATAGTGAAGGAGCCACACTATCTACTGTTAAATATTAGAATAACATTCAAATATAAGGTTCAGGGAATATTCAACAAACTGTTCACATCCTACATAGGACAAAACCAGAATATGCTTCTCAATTTTGGCCACCAAACTCAAAGAAGCCCAAAAGAGATAATGGAGAAGGTCCAGAGGAGGGCAACAATGATGGTACCGGAATTAAGACAGCGGCATCGACTTTGCTCATCATGGAGGAGAAAAGAGTGAACGGTGACCTCATCACAACCTCTCAGATTTTTAAAACCAGACTGATGACAAAGACAATGAACCGCTCTTCAAAAGATGTGGGATAGAATAACCAGATGACGCGACATGAAATTAAAGACACGTCTTAGAAAGCGTACAAAGAAGAACTTAAGCGTGTAAGAGCAGTGGATGACCGGATTAAACCGAATAAGTAATTTCGGACAGCATACAGTTGAAAAAAAAAAATGTATGATGGTTCAAAATGTTCAAGAGATGGGGCCCCAAGAGTGTAACACTCCCTGCCCGTGCAGTTCAAATAGGTAATTACACAGAAGTACGTACACACAGCTGCTCATATGCATTACAGTTTTGAACACATGCATCTCTTCGAAGGTACACTGAAAACTGCTTGTACCAGTCCGGGTAAGTACACAGACACAGACACATCACTACCCCTGTGGCAGCTTCGTTCACTGACCCTGGGAAGACGGTGCCCCGTCGGAGGAATAAACCCAGCCAGGCTCAGACCGCCTGAGGGCCGTCCCAGAGGCATCACCGCCACCACACCCCAAGGGACGCCCTTACGGTTGCTGGTGGGAGGGTATTACCCCCCCCTACCTCCTCCAGGGGCGACGGTGGCTGACCCTTGACCTTACTGCCACCAAAGAGGTCATAAGACGGGCCATTATGTTGACACGCACGCCTTCATAGTAAAGTCGTGGACCCCTTACATCTACGGGAGAAAGTGGATCTTACGAACAGGATGAATCAGGCTGTTATTAAGAGCAGAGAGTGACCCGGGGGTCACCACGGACGACAGGTGAGGTCGGGTGGCCCCCTCCAAGTGCCGCCCGACGGGTGAGGGGTGAGGTGGAGCGAGGAGTAGCGGGTGGTGGTGATGGCCATATGAGGCGCTGGCGCAGGCCGCTGGATGGTGGAGGAGGAGGAGGAGGAGGCTTCCTGGAGGGAGAGACCTCGGCGACGATGGTAGAAAAAAGACTAAGAAAGAAGACGTACAAAACGACGTATACGCGACAGCCAGATGACGCATACATGACAAACAGGTGATGCATATACGACAACCAGATGACGCATATTCGACGAGCGGATGACGCATAAACGTCCACTTACTGCATTAATCGCTATATTTTGTGTGTCTATATCACTGACCAGAAGTCCGTCCGTCCATACACACACACCTCTCGACATTCCGTAAGTCACTCTCAGCTGTACATTTACAGCTCCCTGGACCTAATATAGCCACATCTAAAAGGAAAATACGGATATATCTTAATTCTTATTTTTCCAAACTGTTCAGTCTTATTTTCGTACGAGAAAGTATCTTCCTGCCCCCCCAAAAAAGGCCCTCTAAACCTTCGCCTGGTCATTCCTTTAGGACGGCGATCAATAAACACGACCATGACACGTTCTTGACAAGTCCGTCACGGGCGGGTGTTGTCGAGATGCTGCCACTCGACCGTGGAAAGGCTCCAGTCACGCCATCACAGCGGCCGAGCGGCAGGCCGTGCAAACCCAGAGGGAAATGTATGATAATTGGGTTCAGAATACCATAGAACCGCGAGGACTCCCCGGGAAATTAGACTGTTATTTGATCTTAAGAATCCAGAGTACAAGAGGCGAGTCCAAGGTACTCTAGGGACATGAGACTAGGTTTTTCTGTACTGCTATATCATAGGGTCTTCAGGTACTGAGGAGATGCGACCCATCAATGTGAGTATGAAGGAGAGATATTGCATGGAACCTCAGCACTTGGTTCCTATCTTCTTAAGAGACTGCATGGCGTTTTATTATTCAAATCGCAATGAAATAAACGCAGTCTTTTCATTTCCGAAAAATGGCATTCATATCTGGTACCAAATTTACAGGTGTGATTTCTAAGTCGTTCAAAGTTCATGAGGCAGAAACCTCTAAACTTAAATCTGTGTCGAGTACAAAATAAGACTAAATCGTCAAGAACTGCGGAACGAAACTGCAACATATTCACATAATCAAAACCTGCGGAACGAAATAAATTTGCAACGTATTTACATCACCATCAAGAACCGAGGAACGAAATTCATCTGCAATGTATTCAAATGACATTCATAAAACTAGGGATCTAAATATATCTACAACATATTCACATCACCTTCAAGAACCTCGGAACAAAGCAGAACGGCATCGCCATCTACAATCTTAAGATTACTATAATCGCTGAAATGAAACGATGTGTTTCTTCCCAGTTGATCGAGTCGGCGAGGGCGTTGCGTGCGATAATGTCCCCTTTTACCTCGCCACCTACGGCAGGAGGAGGCGTCGCTCTCGGGGACCGGGAAATCAAAAGTGTTTAAAGCCGTCACGACTGCCGTCTGTCCCAGCCCCCGACGGCGTCTGATCCCATCTCACGATTGCTGCTGCTGCTGCTGGTATCTGAGAGCGACAGGATCCCGTTACCAAGGGCTATGGATAATTACCGCAACCGCTCGTCATGTCTTCAGTTCCTTAACGGTACTCTGGAGGAGCTCAATCTTATGACCCCCTCCACCTCGCAATTAGGGTTCTTGAGATAACGAGCGTAAAAAATTAAACCCACGACCAACAGGACATTACTGCCATTCTTAAAACAACCCACCACCACCATTTCGTCGTTAAGGAATGAGATAATGGTGCGAAGATTACCCACAATGAAGAAGGCACTGAGGGAATGCACGTATGACGAGAGCGATGGAACACCGTCGTGGGGAAAGAGCATATCGGACTGTCTTCAAGTCAGGGTAAATTATAGAGACAATCTGAAGACGAGGCTTAGTAAGCTGGGCCTAGCCCAGGCTGTTGGGGGGGTTAGAAACAACCCCCCACCCCCTAACAAGACTTTCTCCAAGTATACTCATGGTATACCCCCTCCCCCCCCTAAGAAGTATACCCTCCGATGGTAAACACACGCACGATAATTCAACAGTTCACCCCCTCACTCACAGCTACACAAGGGAACCAAGACAAACATATAGACAATATTAATTAATACCTGAGCAAACATCCGGTATCTAGATTGACGGAGTTGAAGACTTCCTGGTAGGGAAAAAAAATTATGTGACACCCGGGTCTTGTGGGCGTGAATGAATCGGTCTGAACACGAACAAAAGAAGTGTCTTAATAATCTGCACAATGGAGTATAATAATTTCATACATTAGATGGCAGCAAGCATGGACGCACTCGGTGACGCGCGCGACTTCTCTTTCAAATATTTGCGCTGCATGTTTCCGCCTGTAGCGTTCCATCCGTCTTACCACAGACGCCCCGACAAAAGGCACGAACGAGCCAAGGGAAGATGGCATGCAGGGAGGCGTCTCACGGAATACATGTAGATCCATGACGGTGGGAATGGCCTCAGGATCGCCTTTCACGCCCCCCCCCCCCGGCTCGTTTTCTTTCTCGATTATTCAGAAAAGATGTAAAAGAAGAAGGAAGGAGGAGGAAGAGGAAGGTAATATCCCCCGTCCATTGTGGTCGGACGTCTTTAA
>JAYMFT010280726.1:0-10494 GCA_038088735.1 Panulirus argus | reverse complement strand
CCAACATATACATATATACATACATATACATACACATGCATATACACATATACACATGTACTTATTCATACTTGCTCACCCCTATCCATTCCTGATGCCACCCAGCCCCACAGGAAACAGCATCGCCTCCCCCTGCGTCAGCGAGGTAGCGCCAGGAAATTGACAAAACGGCCACATTTATTCTCTAGCTGTTAAGTTGTAATTATAATACTAAAATTAAAAATATAAAAATACTGCCCACATATTCCCTGTGTGTCATAGAAGGCGATTAAAAGGGGTGGAAACAGGGGGGCTGGAAATCCTCCCACCTATTTTTACTTTTCCAAAAAGAAGGTACAGAGAAGTGGACCAAGTGAGGATATTCCCCTCAAAAGCTCAGTCATCTGTTCCTTACGCTACCTCGCTAATCCTGGGAAATGGCAAATACGTATGAAAAAATACCCACACATATATATATACACAAAACAATCAGCTAGTTATGTAACAAAGACACAATTAATATAATATCACAGTAACAGTATATATTCAGGATGCAAAATCAAAACCTCTTGTTTCATAAACATCCCTAAGTGCACACAAAAGTTCTTAAGTTGCTTATACTATCTTCAAATTCTATGATCTCTTCAAGCACTATATTGCCTTGAATTCAAAGCTTTCTTCACTAATATTTTCCTCTCTTACATACAAGGTTTCTTCCCTTGAATAATGTTTTCAAGGTAGTATGAATTCATTTCATTGTAAGCTATTCTTAATCTAACAAATTTATTCACTCTTCATCTATATTGTTCATGCACTGGCCTTCTCCCTCAGTATCTTTCGGAGGATTTTCCCTGCAGGTGACCGTGGGACAGCTCCAATTATCTCCACACCTCCTCGAAGGCGTTTGTGGGGTGCTACCCGTTCTAGGTTAAAGATAGGAACAAGTTGATTTGAGTACAACTACGATGGACTTCTATATACAATATATATACTAAGTGAAATCATAAACTGTTTTGAGGAACAGGAGTTTTACCCTTCATAAAGCAAATTTCCTTACATGACTGCAAACCCTTTGGACCAGTTTGCCTGAGAAGTTGATGTTTAGCAGGATTTTTAGCAAAAAACATTATTAGTTTCAAATGCAAACAAGCTATTAAGGTTAAAATTCAAATTAAAAAGTCTGCATAAATCCAGACACTATTTGGTACTTAGTCATACAATTTAGCATCACCAACAGCTAATCAATAATTGTGAATTATCTGAAATGCTGATCAGTATTTGTGAATGATCTGAATGCACCATTAAGGGGAAAAAATCTTGTTCCTCAAAGCAGTTTTCTTTTAGATTCAATAGTACTACTACCATGACTACACCCTATATCGGAACAAAATTCCGGTAAAAAGAAAGTCCTTACATAAGTAATCTGGTGTAAAATTTTCATTTGTACCATATCAACTACTTACATCACTTAAATTACAAATGGTGCACATAATTGGATTAGTAACATTCTTTTACTGAACTACAAGGGGCATGACTATGCCATTTGAAGAGATAACCAAGAGATCATTATTCAACACTAATTAGGAAAGAAGTGTACTTCTTTTGTCTCAAAAATTTTACTAAAGAATATCATGCAAGAAACTCTACCTCTGTCTGTTAACTGGGTAGAAGGATCCAAACCTTTGGAACAAATCTGGACAAGTTACAACATATGGATGTAAAATACAGGAAATACAGGACACCCAATCATATGGACTCCCATGGTGTAATGGTTAGTGTCTAAGTATTTCTGAAACATACCCTTTAAAGCAGACACCTGAGCCACACATCCTCTACCACTTCTGAGACCACACTGCTTCTCCTCAATCTGATGCTCTACACATGCCTTCACCCTCTGAATCAATACCCTCCCATATAATTTTCCAGGTATACTCAACAAACTTATGTCTCTGTAGTCTGAACATTCACCTTTATCCCCTTTGCCTTTATACATTGGCATTATACATGCATTCCTCCAATCCTCAGGCACTTCACCATGATGCATACATACAATGAATCTCCTTACCAAACAATTAACAACACAGTCATCCCCTTTCTTCATAAATTCAACTGCAATACCATCCAATCTTGCTGCCTTGACGGATTTCATCTTCCGCAAGGCTTTTACTACCTCTTTTATCACCAAACCACTCTCCCTGACACTCTCACTTTACATAAAACCCTGGCCAAAACACCCTATATCAGCTACTCTATCATCAAACACATTTAACAATTCTTCAAAATACTCACTCCATCTCCTCCTCACTCCATCACTATCTATAATCACTTCCCCTTTTACTCCCTTCACTGAAATCCCCATTTGTTCTCTTGCCTTTTGCACATTATTTAACTCCTTCAAAAACATCTTTTTATTCTCCCTAAAGTTTAATGATACTCTCTCACCCCAATCATCTCTATGCTATACTACTCTTACTACAATAACCTCTTCCACTATCATTAACAGCCTCGATAAAACCAAATGGTCTGTTGCTGTTTAAATTCCTTTGTATTACTTTAATAGGTTGAGAGACATAAGCCAGCAACAGAGAATGTTAGAATGAGGTTAGGGAAAACCTGTGGGCTGAAGCAAAGGATCTCTACCTTCTCATGTCTTTCCCAATAACTATAACCTGACTCATTTCAAAAGACAGGTCTTTCACTTTCCCAAAAATTCATAAATGCTTTCCCCTGTTTGTTTTTTCTTTTTTCATTTCTTAATTCTGTTTTTCAGTTAGGGCCCAGCCTTGATGTGGACTTTTGTTCGTGACTGGAGCTTAAAAAAAAAAAAATAAATGAAGCTGTGGAACAAAAAAACTAGTGCAATGCTGAAATTTAACTTCAAACATGGAGTGATACATTTGAAGTTTATGTAAAGAGAGAGAATCTGCAGCAACTAATACAGAAACTACAGGACAATGTTGTGGATGAAGAACAGAGGAAACAGCAGAGTGAAATCATAGAGATTTTGCATGATAATAGGAAGAAAGATGTAAGAAGACATGGAGAGTACAATGGAAAGAAATGCAAATTACAAAGTATAAACAATGCATTTAGGTGGGTTAGATGCAACTTAAGTATGGACTGGAAAGAAATATCAGGAATTGTCAAACGAGTGAGTTAGACAAAATTTGCAATGACAAAGGGCTGGAAGGGATTTTGGATGGTAATGATATCTGGACTGAATGAAAATCTTATCCAGTCAAAAGAAGAAAAACATAAGAGGGAAGGAAATAAAAGAAGAGAGCTACTATGGCAACAGACATGGGAAAAATAGTATCTAATAATTAAGAAGGGAAAAATAATAAAAATGTACACTCAGGACTAAATGGGAAGACATGTATAGATTACCATCTGAGTGAATTATAGCAGCCAAATGGTACTCTGTAAAAAAATTACAGAAGTGTTTCTATTCTAAAGACTGACCCAGGGAAGAAAAGGAAAAGAATACAGAAAACAAAGCAATGGCAACAAAACTGGATCTATCGACTATGCGCAAAGAGCAGATCATCCATATCACAAGCACAAAGAGGCCAGGTATATCAAAACTTAGGAAAACAGGCCTCTCTTCAACATTATGACTGAAATGTTATGTATATCTTAGCCACCTACAGTATGGTAAACATGGTAAGCAACATAGAAGGTGAATCTGATACAACTGAGAGGTTTCCAACCTACAGAAATATAGAAATAAAGTATTTCTGTCACTTTTAAAGCCAGAGTTCAACCTCCTAAGTAAGAATTCTAACAAGGTATGTATGGAGAAGCAGAAACACAGACTGGTACAAGTTTCACTGTTGAAGCAACCAAGCTTAAAGTTTCTTTTACATCATCAAGACAGTAACTTGGATATCTTAGTTCCCCTACTGCAGAGGTTCTGTCACTGATGCCAGATCTGGCTGAATTTAGTCTAAATAACATATCTAACCAATAACTTGAAGGGCCTTCTTTACTTTTCAACATTCCCCAGCAGGAGACTTACTCTTCCCCTTTACTTCCACCTAGTTCTATGGAGCACAACTCTTATCTGTTTTCTGAGATAACATTCTAATTGCATCCTGACAATGTTGTTGGCTTCTAACCACTGACAGGGTTTTTTTAACAGTGTGTGCTGTCAGTGCACAACCCATCCAACAGATCATCCTTTTATGGGGTTTGACAGATTTTGAATATCCACTTAATTTGGAATTTAGTGCCATAGCTGTGGCAAAACTAAGCAGCTGTCAGACTGCAGTTTGAATTAAACTTTCAGAGAATCCTTTTATTACCTTAGACAGAACTTCAGTCTACTTAAAGAGTATTTTTCCTTTTTGATCCTTACACATTCTCTTAATATTTTAGCTCCAAATATTTCATCTTAGAGAAGGAAAAATGCATTTGTTTCTAATGAGCATCACTCTCATTCAGGCTGATTCAAGAGGTCTGATTTATTGGATGACAGGACAGGAAATGTATAGTTTCCATATTTCACAAAACATGTAATGTAGTAAGTACCACAGTCAAAACTTTTACGATGAAGCAACATACACTTCATGGTTTATGGTACAGTTAGTTAATGAAAAAACCTTAGCAATATTTTGAATTACCCAAATCCTTTCAAGGTAACCCAAAGGAATTACAAAGCTATAAAAGCATATCATCTCACTGAAAATCTTTTGGCTTCACCCTAGACACAGCCCCTTTACTATTTTTTTTCTTCCAGAATGACTAATCAGCTGTTTATGCATTTTTGAGGAATCTGAAGGAACCTGTTTCTAGAAACACAGATCTTCACTTTATTCTGTACTCATCTGAAAGTTCCTAAATATCCTCCATATGGCTGTTGCTCTTCTTACAAGCACTTGTTCCAAGAACCACGATTCTTCATCTGTTTTCTATGCTTGTATGAAAGCTTCACCAGCTTCCATGTGGTCATTACTTTTATGGCTGTTGCTAACTGGTTGAAAACTGTTAAGAAGGAAATGAGTTTTCAACATGTGAGGTCAGCAAATAAGCTTCTCTATTTCTTCCTGTCCTTCTTTCTCCTCTTTACATTCATTTACTTTCTGCTATGCAGTTTGAGTTTTTGAGGAAATGAGCTTTATGCATTCCCATAAATACATCATGGCTCTGGAGTCATGATGTGGTCAACAGGGAAGAGAGCGGCAACACTGACTAATGCTGGATGATCCTTCCTTCAAAGGTAAATGTAGGGAAAACATGTGAAAACTGTGCAACAATCTACATGAATCTCAATATCAAGAAAGGCTAGCAATAAGAGTAATCATCTGCTTATCTGTTCATCAAGTTTTAGTGAATGATTTGAGGCTTGGAAAATAGGCAGCAAAATTACAAAATCATCCATAAGTTGAAGAAATTACCACAGATATACAATTCTGAAAAAAAGAGACAATACATTAAGAGCTTCCACTCATCAAGAAATCTGTAATAACTATACTTACCATACACCCACTTAATGAGATCTTCAGGAATAACAGTTTTCCCAGGTTTTGGTACTATATAAGCTTTGGGCAGCTCTCCAGCAACTTCATCTTTCACACCAACAACAGCAGCATCAGCAACAGCCTCATGACTTACCAACAGTCCTTCAAGCTCTGCTGGAGGCACCTGAGTATGATAACATCACGGAAACTGAATACAATATAATTTTCCCTTGCATATATCTTCCCCATTCACAATGATGTGCAAAATAATTAAGCAGTACAGTGTAGTCTAATCTGTCTGGTTTAAATTTCAAACTGCTGAATTTTCTCTCATAATGATATGTATATATCTTTTTTTTATACATATTCGCCATTTCCCACATTAGCGAGGTAGCGTTATGAACAGAGGACTGAGCCTTGGAAGAAAAATCCTCACTTGGCCCCCTTCTCTGTTCCTTCTTTTAAAAAAGTGAAAACAGGAGGGGAGGATTTCTAGCCCCCAATTCCCTCCCCTTTAGTCACCTTTTACGACACGCAGGGAATACGTGGGAAATATTTTTTCTTCCCATCCCCAGCAATAATAATGATATGGACCACAATATTATTAAGAATACAGATATAGTGTAATCCCAATTTAATGCAAGTGCAGCTGCTTCCACTTCCAACTGGGACAGTCAGCATTGTCAATCCTCTCTTTCCATGAAGTGTGAACTCTAGAAGTATCAATTCTTTACTCCAAAGTTTTTATTTCACACTACTTCAAAGTTTTCAATATCCAGAGTTTTACTCGTCATGTTGAGGTCATTACCATTATCCACAATGTCTCACTGCATGTGGTGTTAACTTCAGGTTCAATAAGCTAACAAGGAGTTATTGCGATGTCACTCCTTCCCTTCCGTGGCATGCATATCTGAGAGTTTCAACTCAAATGGTGAAAGCCAGATGTGGGTAAACAGAGGCATTCTTTGAGCTAAGCCCGTGAGACTACGCTATTCATCCTGTAACACCATTCATAAACTGACTGTGGTATTGGTGTTACCTTAACACAAGTAAAAAACAATATAAATTCATAAATGGAAGTGGTTTTTAAAATACTAATGATGAATGATAAGACCCATTACTTAATGATGATTTAACTGCCTAAGGTGGAATAATCATATAAAGATAATATATATGATAAGGTTGTAAAGTAATCTTTGAGCAGGATGTCATTTATTAATAGCACTTCATTGGCTTTTCATTTGCTACTTTGCAAACCACTCATTTTCTGCACTGGGGCTTAATTGTTCAAATGTGACAGATGGTATCCTTTATCTTAACAAACGTCTTTCTACAGGCTGGTTCTAATGAAGACTTACTGTGATATATAATTATTGTATATATAAATGGATACTTATTTAATGTACAATCCATATAATTCCAAAGAATGATAATTTCCTAAGGTTTTATGTTAAAAATCCTACAGTGTATATGACTGCACCCTGTATAAACGAGTGTTTACATTTGGCTATATATTTCTCAGAGATGTTACATTCATTATGCAAACTCCATTGATAAATCATGTTTTTCTAACATTCAGCAGCAAACACTTTCATGCTCTAGGTGTTGCTGAGAGTTAACAAGAATCACAGATGATATGGAAGGAGAGATAAGGGAAAGAGCAGTACAGGGTAAGAAGAGTCACTGGATCCCTTAATAAAATAATGAAGGGTAGAGGTGTATGGAAGTAAAGAGAGGATTAAGGGACAGCATAGTCCTCCCAACCCTGACCTATGCAGCCGAAACATGGTTGTGGAATGAGGCACAGAGGTCAAGAATCCAAGCTGTGGAAATGAGCTATATGAGAAAAGCATGTGGTGTGACAAGATGGAATGAAGAAAGAAATGAGAGGGTGTATGAGAGATGTGGTATGGCAAGGAATGCAAAGGGAGTATATTGTGGAGTGGTAGAATGGGTGAAACATGAAACTCTGAGGTGGTTTGTGCATGTGGAAAGAATGCAAGACTGGGAGATTACAAGGAAAGTGTATGATAGAACAATCAAAGGGGTTGGTGTGAGTGGAAGACCACCTGTGACAAGGGCAAATAGGGTGGAGGAATACTGGAGGGAGAGAAACAGAGGAAGAATGCGTGGAATGGTGTATGCAAGGGAGGCAGGTAAGGACAGGGATAAGTGGAGACTCTTCTGCTGTGGCCACTCCTTGATGTGAGTTCCTGGAGGGAACGGGTGTCAGAGACATAGAGAGATAGATAGATAGAAACTATGGACAGGATGCAATAACTTGTTATTACTTAATCAAACCAAACCACCACAACAACACAATATCTACATTACCATAATAAAGACTGTTTTCTTATCACAACATACTGACACATTTGTGTGGTGCTGACCCTATCCGTTCTGATATCACAATATCTAACTATGCACATCATCACCTTACAGGATATGCCATACTCTTTTTTTTTAAAGGTTGTAAACTGTGAAACATAATATGGAACTGTGGAAGTGCCGCAAAAGATATTCCTTTTTCATATTCATTATACTTAAAAATGTTTAAAAGCTTACTGGGAACAAAATGGTTAAGTAATTATCTGAATTCCTCCTTCACCTACTTTATAGGTCATATGACACCTCACCTGATGAAACAGCAAGTGTAAAAGTCACCATCAAGTTGGTGACATTTGCTTCTATGGATGCAGGGAAGGACATGACCTGTGAGTGTGTGTGCGTGTGTGCTAACTAAAGGTTGGGGAGGGGGACACTGCATTATCATGAAATAATTCAGACCTCTAGCACAAGCTGCAAATAACATCCTAATTTGCAATTACCATCACTCTCAGCATTTTTGCTTCATCCTACTTATTTCTATATTTGCTACATAAAATATTGCATTATATGTGGGTGTCACTTATCACTGTATTCCTCTTTAACCCCCCTTCCATCCATAGTTTGTTACCCTGTAACCACCTTATGTGCCAGCCCCTGTCATCTCCCACCCCGCTGCCCAAGGTAACTAATGAAACCTGAAAACTTTGAAGTACCGAGTCAACACTACCTTGGTTAATACCTCCAGGAAAGAGAGGATTGACAAAGCTGACTGTCCCAGTTGGAAGTGGAGGCAGCTGTATGTGCACAGAATAAATGAGTAGTTAAACATGCCACATTCATAAAAGAACACATGAAATTAAAATGTCCCAAGAGGTAAAAGAGTTTAAAAATCAATAAAATCTGAACTCAAAAGTGAATAAAAGTAGAGGTTGTATTAAACAAGGAAACTCAGACAGTTCTTTTTTTCCATATTAGTTTGCTGTTCCCTTATCAGTGAAGTAGCCCCAGAAACAGATGAACAACTACCTCACTTCCCCATAGCAACTCTCTACCTGTCATGTACAATGCACTGAAACCAGATACCACCATCCACAGCCAAGCCCCACACATCTGTCATTTCAGACTGGGGAGGAGCACTGTGGCATCAAGAGTGGTATAGGAAGTGTAAACCAGGTGTTTCGTTTGAAGAATTTGTATGAGAAATACTAGAAGGAAGAGATGAATATGTCTGTGATGTCTATGAACCTGAAGCAAGCAAATGATCAGGATTACAGAGATGTATTGTGGAAGAAAAGCTATTGAATGCAGTTAGATATTAGTGGGATAGTAAGGCATAAGAGGAAGTAGGAAGGAGAATGGTGAGTGGATTTAGGTAAAAGTGGATCTGCAACAAGGGTGTGTGATACTACCATGGCTGTTTAATCCATTTGTGGACAAAATGATGAGGGAGGCAAGTGCAAGAGTCTTGGAGTGTGGGGCAGATCTACAGCATGCTAGGGGTTGGAGAGTGAGGGGCCTGGGTGGTGTGTTAGTTGCTGTTTGCAGATGACATGGATCTGGTGGTAGACTCAACAGAAAATCACGAAGCTGGCGTCTCAGTTTGGGAAACTGTATGAAAGGCGAAAGCTGAGAAATGATGTGTACTAACGCAAAAATATATGGTGCAACATGGGGCTAAGATAGGATGGTTTGAGTGTGAGTTTGAATGGGGAGGATCTGGAGGATGTGGAGTGATTTAGGTACCTGGAAGTGGATATGGGGGCAGAGGGAACTATAAAGGCCAATATGAAGAGGGCTAGGGTCCTGGATGCAATGAGAAGAGTGTAAACGGAGAGATCATTATCTGTTAGGGAAAAGATGGTATGTTTGTAGGTACATTAATCATGGTAGTCTTGTCTTGATGTGTATCTTGGTGCCCTGAATACAAAAGAAAGGAAGAGAGTGAATGAGTTGGAAATGAAATGTCGAAGGATAATATGTGGTGTCTGGTGGCTTGAGGTTTTCAAGCAAATCTAGTCCCATCAGTAAATTACCAAAAATTGCAGGTAATAGTTCAGGGTCCAGGTAATAGTTCAGGGTATCTTTTAGCCAAAAATTTTTTATTTAAAAACTGTGATATTAACCCTGGAGATAGGGAAGAAAGAATACTTCCCACATATTCCCTGTGTGTTGTAGAAGGCGACAGAGAATGAAGCCAAGTGAGAATTTTCCCTCTAAGGCTCAGTCCTTTGTTCTTGACGCTGCCTCGCTAACAAGGGGATGGTGAATATGGATGAAAAAATTAATGTAATATACTTAAAATAATAATGATAATAAACATCTCATAATGCTTCCCCTTGCCAACAGATACCCGATAAATACAAATCGAATAATGATACAATCTTCTTAAAAGTTAGTCATTAATTACAGGCCTTAATGACCTCCAAACAATATTTCACAAATCCCAAAACTTTCATATAATGTAATGAAACACTTCTGTACCTGAAGTATTCTTGGAAAATATCTCATTATGCTTCACCTAGGTGACAGATACCTAATAAATATGAAAAGAATAATGACACGATGCTCTTGAAATCTAATTATCAAATACAGGCCTTAATGATCCCTAAACAATATTTCAACTTGATTCATATTCAGCATCAAAAATAGTCCTTGTATTGAGGTTTATCTGCCAGTGGTTTCTCACACGGTCGCATATTGTATTGAGGTTTATCTGCCAGTGGTTTCT
>JAYMFT010280715.1:0-10494 GCA_038088735.1 Panulirus argus | reverse complement strand
AGAAATTGCTCTCCCCAAATATACGAGACCACGACACGTGAGAACACCCCAGGTGAATGCAAACATTCCAACAACGTAAGGAAAACAAGATCTGGGAAGAACAGTTCAACGCTCACAGGAAGCGAGGAAATAAAAGTCGTCTGCCCACTCGCTACACGCGACGGAAAAGTTGCGACAAAGTCTTAGAAAAATGCCGAACGCTAATCTGTGAATGAAAAGGATAGTTTCGTGAAGTTAGGAGAAGGTGTGTGTGTGTGTGTGTGTGAGAGAGAGAGAGAGAGAGAGAGAGAGAGAGAGAGAGAACGCCGAGGAATCACCAATGACCAGCTGGGTGCGGGGGTAAAGAAAACGGAGGCCACTGGGGTGACCCCAGTTTAGCTCGGCGTCTCGGTCCCCCGGGTGCTCTCCCGCCCTCCCCCTGACATGACTGATGAATCCCTGAGAGTGTGGGATTTGGGAGAGGTGGGAGAGGGGAGAGGAAGGGGTGGGAGAGGGGAAGAGGAAGGGGTGGGAGAGGGGAGGAGACAGCCATGAGAAGAAAAACACGCGGGCAATTTATTTCTGGGGATATGTCGTATTGGACGCCAGCAAGAAGTACGTTGGTGTGATTCACCTGATGGTATGGCTGGGGAGGAGGGCTGGCTCCCCGACCACCTGGGCGCCTGAGATGGTGGGGAGGAGGGCGGTGCATGTGGTACGGGGCGGTGCATGTGGTTGGGAGTGGTGCTTGTGGAGGGGGCGGTGCTTGAGGTATGGGGTGGTGCTTGTGGCAGAAAATGGTGCTTGTAGCATGGGATGACGCGTGTAGTATGGAGGTGGTGCTTGTGGTTGGGAGTGGTGCTTGTGGTAAGTGTGGTTTTGCTTGCGTCTTGGGGAGCTGTTTGAGGTAAGAGTGAAGGCTGTGGTAGGAGTGATGGCTGAAACAGGGCTGGTGATTGTGGTGAAATTGGAGATCTTTGTGGGTAGGGGTAGTGTTTGTAAATACCTTAATTGCATTGTGCAGTGTGTGTGTGTGTGTGTGTGTGTGTGTTCATAACCTCTCCTCATCCCTGTGATACACAGCTGTGGCAGCTGACAAACTCAATCGGATGAACTGTCTCGAAGGAGAAGGTTGTTTTTTCCATTCCAAGAAATCTCTCCTTAAAGAATATACAAGGAAAGGATTTGAATCTTAAATCCTTTTACGCTCTTGTGAATAACATTCCGCTGCAACATGGAATACCTGAAACAGGCGAAATGAAATCTTACGGCGGTGAGGGATGTTGTAACCCTCAGTTTATGTGCTGCATTACTCGATGGACAAATGGCATTAATTCGGGGAAATGCGGGAGGGAAAAATTCTTATACTCTTTCACATTTCCCGCCCTAGCGAGGTAGCGCCAGAGACAAACGAGTGAATCCCCGAAGACAAATCCTCACTCGGTTGCTGTACGCACTGTCCCTCAACGTACAGACGACAGATGATGGTCTCACCTGCAGCGCATGTCAAGATTTTCCGAGCCGTTTGTTTGTCCCATTGCAAGATGCCCTAGCACAAAATCGTATTTTTTTTTTTCTATTTTCGTTTATAAGCTTTTTTTTCCTATAATATATATCTTAAACCGTTTGGTTAGTATAACGCAATTTTTCCTTTGCCACCGTCAAGTTATCGGATGCAGCTAAGAAGATGTGGACATATTAAACACATGAGAAATGATTGAACATATTTCTTTTCTCTAAAATCAAGTTTTCCCAAAATGTCATAATTTGTTCAAAAATCTTTAATTATATGACTATTTCCTTTCAGTTTTAGTATTCTTTTAACTCACTAAAATGAAAACTATACTGTCTGTGTGACGATCAGTGAAACACGTAGGTTAATGAATACAGTTGCAGGGAACGCACACAAACGCAAGAGGAGGTTACACAGTCCTCGTTCCATGATGTTGTTCGGGTCACCGTCTGAACCAGTTTCGTCTGCAGGTGTTGGGAAAACTGAGACATCACCTGAAGCAGTCTCGTCTGCAGGGTCCGTGAAGACAGCTGGTGTCGAGGCACGGATGAGAGGCCATCTGGCCCAGTCTCGTCTGTAGGTGTAGAGAGACTGAGAATCTAACTGAATAGGTATCGTCTGCAGGTGTGGAGAGACTGAGACGTCATCTCAGCCAAACTCCTCCAGGAGGTGTGAGGAGACAACCAGGCTAGAGGCAGGGCAACTCACATAAGAGCCTCCCATGTCACTCTGAACGCACCAACCCCCATCGTGATGGGCATTCCACAGTGCGCACTTGTGGAGCAGCAGTTCTGGGTTCGAAAAAGGCATCGGCTCGCGCGACATCAGAGTGGCCGATCTAAAATTCACATCCACAATTCTCCAGCCAAATGACTGTATATCAGGTAGCGATTTATGGACAGTCAGACCGTAAATTACTTTTACCCCTTCGTTACCGAGCAATATGACCAACCGGCGAAATGTTCTGAACAAAGCTCTCGCATCTGGCTTCACACTTGGTAGCCCTGCTTCCTTCAAACGGGAATATGTAGAGCCATCAATGACACTATTCCTGTCACGTGCCATAAACGCAGTGACGTCGCCATCACGCCCACCCAACCCTACCGAGACGAAAGGAGAGGTAGCGTTCACTTGAAATTCCATCGCACCCGAGGGGGGTGGGGGTAAAAGTAATTTATGGTCTGAATGTACAAAACATGTGGTGATGTACAGTAATGGCACGGCAGAAGGTGGTGCTGTATGCGAGTGCGTGATCCTTCAGGTCGAGCACCCCGCCAAACGTTTTCGCTCGGAGTGAATCGTAGGTTTGTGGCAGCGGATGATGGACAGCAGAGTTTCGTAATCACATTTCAGTATTCCTATGAAGTCGAATTTGCCCGTTTCAACCACGGGTTGCATCAAGTCAGGCCCCGAGTTGGGAATGTCTTCCGGGTACAAGTCTTTTTTCACCATGACCTCTGAATCAACCGTTCGCATCACATTTATCATCTGCTACTCTGGGAGAGAATGTGCACTACATCTAGAAAGTACAACTCATGTACTTCAATGAATAAGGATGAGGAGACAACTCTGGATGTTCCTGCATTCATATCCACAACCTGGTCGGAATGCCCGAGGTTAATTAACGTTGGATCAACAGGAGTGTCGCATCGTCGCCCTTGCCGGAGAAGAGTGTGTGATCGTATGTTCCTGCCTGAGGAGGCAACAACAAAATAAACACGGATCCAACTCTTCGTGATGACTGAGTGATGGGACGAAACTCTCCTGCAGAGGGTAACACTTGTAGATTTATTCTATTTGTAGAGCATGATCGCAGCCAATACTGTCGCCTAGGAACGAAGGAGTGCAGAGGAAACTTTGACTCGTTACTTCTTGGGAATTAGAGAAAATAAAGAGGTCTGAGGCAATATGCTTTGGGTGCGTGGTACTTCCCTCCAGGGCAAGTGTAAGACTATATGGCTCAAGGATTTTCTGTTAAGATCAGAGCACAGGATTCGTCTGAAACATCGCTCAAACTCAACATCTTTGCCTACACTGCTGCATCATACGGCACATATAAAAGAAAAAGCGCTTATAAAGTTTATAAATGTACTGAAAGAACGAATACCCCCTAAAAACCATAAACTGGTAGAGATTTCGATTGAAATTAATAAGTCAAGTGAAGGTCCCTTTCAGATGCCGAAGTCCTACTGATTCGCCACGGAAAATGAGAGTCAAGGTAGCTGAAAGGATCAATCAAGCAGTGAATACGATGTGGAGGCACGTTATTCATTGCGAACCGAAGCTATGAAGTGAGATTCTTCAGGCCCAAGTCAATAATCATAAAACAAGGTACAAAAGATCAGGAAGACATCAATGGAAGTCTCTTAAAAAATTGAAACGGAAGAACAATCACTGAAGTTTTTGATAATTCTTATGATACAAATATCAAAGTCAAGACTGAAATTAAAGTTGTTGACAATATTGGGGTGGAGGCAGGAATTAGTCGAGAGTTTTCTCGAGTGATAATCTCCCTAAGTCAACGACGGCAACATTCAATAGACCTAAGGCCTTTAAACTCCACCAACATATACGTCACAAAACAATATACATAGTGAAGACATCTTACCTATGACGAAAGGCAAATGAATAGACTCAGTTCCATCAATAATAAGCATGAAATAAAGAAAAAAAATTGGCAATCACTCGAATTCTAAATAAGTTATTACATAAAGACACGGGGTGGGGGTGACTTTTTAATAAAAAAAAGAAATGCGAGTTCTCGACTATTTATCAAAGCCAGTATACGATATACACTACAGATCAGTCAAGACTTCACAAAATATATGAGAATCATTTGTAATATAATGCATTAACCATCACAGCCATTTACATAACCAAGCCTTTGATCAAATCAAATTTTAAACTATATTCTTGTATCGTACAAAACTTGGAGAGGAAAATACGAGGGTCATCCATCTCTCACTTTTGACCTGCAGATGGAGACTGTGTAAGATTAAAACCTTGATGCATTCTTGGTTTAAATTTACATAAACCTGCAAATCAAACTGGGGGTTCTAACAACACTAACCGTTCTGGTTTATTTTAAATGTTAAAAGAGCTGATCAGCGATATGCAATATTGTGGCATAATGAAATCGCCTTCACTGTCTCATTAATTAGCCAAATTAGGACTGACATTCCCATTAACTTCAGGCTACAGCATTAATTATCACGTATACCTTAAATTTTTACATCTGGCTCGGAGGTATTTGATGACCATATGGGTATCAGTGATGTACAACACTCAGCCTTTAGTTAAAGAAACATTTTTAAGTACAGACTAATTACCTAATTATCTGGTAAGATTACCAACAAAAATGACACTTATGGGTCATAACGATGCAAGGCTCCCAAGTTAATTTTAGTTAGAGATACACATATTTTTCAGAATTCTTTTTTTTCTTCCTCTCTTAATTGTCAGTGTAATAATACTGATGACGAAGAAATTCGAAACGTTTGCGTAATGATTTACCAAGTGGTAATTACATTCGATAGAGAGGCGTATTGCTCAGGCGTATTGCTCATTCTGACGAATGTACAGAAAACCTGCTGCATAATATTTCTAAACGTGATATGAACTTTTTTATCGATGATGATGATGATGATGATGATTTTGTCGGTGTTGATGATGATGATGATGACGATAATACTGATTACGATGATGATGATGTTAATAATGATTTGTTGTTGATTACGATGTTGATGATGAAGATGATGCTAATGATTATCATATTGCTCATGACGATAATGATGATGACAGTGTTAATGATAATGATGCTGATGCTGTTGATGATGATGTTGATGATGATGATGAATATGCAGTTCAACATTAGACCTCCGCTTGTCCTCTCAATTCGTTTATCAGTCATGTTTGTAATCAACTTTACCTCATCTAATGAGCCAGCCAGTCATCAACACCTGAGGGAAGGCTGAATTCTCCGCTTACATTCTCTTCTAAGTAATATCAGTATAAAAAAACGAAGCCTCTGAATTATCATCAATGGATGGAAAAAAGCATAGTACAGCGTCGTCGAGGACCTTCTTCTTGCTCCAGAGGTACCAACTTTATCCTGTTCCTGCGTGAAGTGCAACTATAAAGTTGCAAGGAGTCCCATGGAAGCGGTATAAGAGTAACACACACACACACACACACACACACACACACACACACACACACAGGGAAATCTTAGAAAGCACTGAATAATCTAAAGAAAGACACAAAATAGGATAAAAAAGGAAGATGCATTTCACAAACCACTTGAAATGTTTTTTTCAAGATGTCGCTGGAGGAAGGTAAAGTGCCAAGGGATTGGAGGAGGGCAAACGTCATACCCATCTTTAAGAAAGAAGACTGAGGGAATGCATTGCACTACAGGCTAGAAAAGATAATCAGAAAGGAAATGGATAAAAACATGCAAAGAAGAAAATTCTTCAGTGAAAGAGAACACGGTTTCAGAAATAGTAGTCATGTGTAACGAACCTCTTAGATTTCTAAGAGAAAGGGAGCTCCATTTCAGACAAAAGAGAAGGCTGGATGGACTACCTGTATCTGGACAGTCAGAAAGTATATGAAACCACACCACATTGCAGGATGGTTAAGAAGCTGGATTTTCAGGCAGGAATGAGAGGGAGACTACATCGATGGATACAAGATTATCTTAAATGGAATGGAACAAACTACCTGCGACAAGGGGAGGGGAAGGCGGGGTTCTCGAAATGGATCGAGGTCATCAGCGTGCCGCAGGGTTCAGTTTTGAGGCCACTGCTCTTCTTGTTCTACGTAAATGTCATCCTAAAAGGACTGGACTCCCGCATGAACACATTTTGCAGATGATGTCCAAGTCATGGAGGAGGTAAAAAGCGACGAGGATTGCATCATCCTACAAGGGGACCTAGACAAGCTGCAAAATTGGATTGAAACATGAACTGATGAAATTCAGCCCGACTAAATGCAAAGTAATGAGATGGTCACTGATCAAGATTCACTCACCGACCAGCCTAGGTTCGAATCCTGGGCTGGCAGTCGGCCCACAACCAATCAGTCGTTCATGCGACCCTTGGGGCTGGTCGGTAAATGTTGTGTGTGTGTGTGTGTGTGTGTGTGTGTGCAGTTATCCTCATTACTTTCTATGCTAAACATATGATATAAACTGTATAATTTTACGAAAAAATCAAAGTCGTAAAAATTGGAAGGCAAAATACCCACAGCTAAAATTCATTTGACAGATTAACGTCAGTCTTACTTCACATGTAACAAATTTTTCCCCCCGTAAATTTTCCCACATCAAAACAACACAGTCATAAAATTAATATACTTTTTAGCCAGAAGGTTCAAAAAAAAAAAAATAATAAATATGTTTCGTTAATTAACCACGTCCACCCCTGGCGGTTGAATTACCCAAACAATTATTCGCTTCAGTAAGAAAATGCCAAACAATGAGAGACCAGAAGAGCCCTCAGCCATCACACGGCTTACAATCTCAGACCATTTCTGTTAATGTCTAATCCCGGGAACAGGTCCAGGAAAGAGGAGAGTAATTTATTCTTTTTCTTTTTTCTCTCACTAGTGACACCACAGGATGGATACATGGGCAGGAGAATGAGTCGGAACGAATATCCTCTGAGGTTGGGCATCTAGCAGAATGGATTCGTATTATGAGAAGCTGGTAACAGTATAACAACGTAACATGAAAAGATGAAGAAGTAGAATAACATGAAGAAGGAAAAGAATAAGAAGAATAAGGAGGAGGAGAAAGAGGAGGAGGAGGAGGAGGAAAAGGAGGAGAAGGAGGAGAGGGAATGAAAGAAGAGAGAGAGATTCTTTTCCTCTTACTCTGAAGAAGGATCACTCATTCCTGAACAGAAGGCACATATCCACCAGGAAGACAGAGGAGCCTTCACCGTCAGGAGAGACAGAAATCCATCCTTAGGAAGATGGAGGGACTTGACTTCCGCGATAGGGATGGACAGGAGGAGGAAGGGAGGAGGAGGAGGGAGCCGCGCTAGCTACCTAAAGAAGAAAAGAGGAGCTTCCAGTTCCCCACCAGGAGAGAAGGACCCTCGACAGGAGGATGTAGCAGGAAGGACCCTCATCCCAGGAAGAAGGGACTCAACCCTACCAGGAGGAAAGGTTGATCGCTCGCCCCAGTAGTAATCAAGTCCTCCATTCCATAAAATAGGAGAGAACGTCCTTCCCTCTGGAACAGGGAATGATCACCTACAAGAGGGCGGAGCCCTTCCCCGTCCAAGAAAACAGAAAGGGGACAACCTCTCCTAAAGGAAGAGAGAGGAACCCTTAGACTTCAGCATAAGGTAATGGAAATTCCATCCCAGCCGAAGGAAGCAGTAGAAACCCGAATCCTGTGGGCGAAGATGTTTCACCCCTCCTCCAGGAGGCACGATGGACCTTCCCCCCAGGGGAGAAAGGCGAGGGGAAGGGGGGAGAAAGAAAGGGGGGTTCGCCCCTCACCCTCGGAACGCTAACGGCACCCACTGATGCTACCCATTATGGGTTATTTTTACTGAGATGAGTAATGATTCGTAGCAGGAAGGAGAGGAGGGATTCGGAATTGGAGGGAGACATGTTACGGCTGGAGGAGGGAGGGAAAGGGAGAGCGATAAATGCTTCCAGGGGGCTTTGGAGGGCTACCTGGGGAAGGCAGAGGGAGGAGGAAAGGATTCACATTTTCACCCTCGGTGTAAATGAAAAAGGTTAATGGAACAGTTTAGACAAGTCAATATACTATAAGGGAAACCTCAAATGAAAAAGTTATTGGTTCATATCACGACACAATTTGTACCCAATAGAGGAGTGTGGATCTGGCCATTTATTTTCTAACAGTCTAGTGGGGGAACATTCTATTTTTGCCACCAGCACAATTTGGGATTTAAACTAACCCCAATATGGGATAGAGGGGGACGGGTGGAATCCCTGGATGGTAATGTGGTTACGTGGACTAGAATGAAAGTGACTAAGAACAACGGCGGTGATTTTCTTTTGTGTGTGTGTGGGGGGGGGGGCATCTGGAGCACCCATTCAACTCTGCGTCAGAGGGCAACATGATGAATTAATACACTTCAGACTGCAGAAATGGGTTAAGGGTCAGCGTGTGCAGATTATCAAAAAGAGATTAGAAGCAGTCAATCAATTTCTTGCCTCGAGGCCGACAATAAAAATTTTCTATAGAGGATGGCGGTCGGGCGGAGGAAGGGGGGGGGGAGAGGGGGGGGGGGGCCGATGAAGACAAATGGTACATCAAACCACAAGCTGAGGAAAAATATATCCCCATAACCCGAGACAAAACGAGGGAGGCAAGACGAGGAAGATTCTGTCCGCTGCCACAATGGACGGCCAACGGATTGATTAATCGACCAGAATGATCTAGTGTTTCCGTCGCGGCCCCGACCTCCTGATGGCCCCGGGGAAAGGAAATCTGTTACTGGAGTTCTGGAATGGCAGCGCGCGGCGGGAGCCCCCACAGGAAAATGTGAAATGACATCTGAGCGCACCAAGTCCACGGAAAACATCACGATGGGTCCCAAAAGTGTTAGTAGAACTATCCTATCCTTTTGGATTATATTGCGGACTCCATATAACCTTGTTTCGAACTTCCTTAAAGATTTCTTTAAGTTAGGCGATGGTTTCTTCCTCACAAAAATGAGTCTGGATCACCACTGTGCTTTCGAAGTGCGTTAAAGTGAGACCCTATCAAGCAAGACCTGTAATAGCATCATAGTATCTGATCTTTCTAGCGGTCTCACGACCCTACTCAAATGATCTTGTTGGACCGAGTGACCATCATGTCGTCTGGTACACCAGAGACATCTCTCGGTAGGTTCCGATAACGTGCTGAGCGCACTGGGCCATCAGGGATTCACCAGACGGTCTGCAGTTCTGGAGGAAACAGCGGGAAGAAAAACCCGAACCTCGGAGAAGTTTTAACATTCACGACTTGATTTAAAGGTCTGGAATGGCAGCCAGGGCTTACCGGCTGAGAAAATGATTCAGTGCTGATTAATCGCAACTGAAGGCTGTACCAGCGACTCATTTTCAATCACAGATTGGGTGATATTTCTTTAAAACCATCGGCAGGTAGACTTTTCTTTCTTTTTTTTTTCTTCTTCTTCGAGTCCCGATGACGTAACCTTACACACACACACACACACACACACATACGGACCGCACGAGTATTCCCGGGATACCTTTATGAACGATCCGGACTCGTGTATCCGTTGACTCGTTACTCCCGAGTTCTCCGGGACCCGCTTGGGATCTCATTACAATGTCTGAGGGACTAATATCATTTCTAAAGTAATCCTAAAGATGCACAGCTTCCTGACAGCCTAAGGCTAACCAACTTAAAGACTGGCTTGCGCAATCCTGTGGGATCTCATTTATAGCCCGGAATGACTTGAGGAAACCCGATGCGGGGTATGATATTCGAATCTCACACGGGAGTCTGGGATCTAATCTTGCCGACTGTAGTGGTTGGTAATGGCGGGTAATCTAATCTATTTTTACGTAATGCCAAGAAGCCGTTCCGGACCTGCTTTGTCCAGGAATCTGATACACGATTCTTTCACTGGGAGTCTCATGTTTTTGGTTTGTTATAGTAGCTGGAAATTACATTATGCGAAAAGAAACCTTAAGGATGAGGTCTGATCTGCGACATTCACTGACGTAGCGTTTTACGTAAGTGACCTTCGCGCTCACGTCATAAGAGGTGTTGTAAGGGCAGAACGCAAGAACGTAAGATATCACATAATCAATCTGTGATTCTTGATGAATTTCAAATATGACTGCGAAACTTATGGACTCAGGCAAGTATCACGCACGCATACGCACACGACCTGAGAGATCGATAATTTTATGGTAGGTTTAATGATTTCTTTGGGAAAACATTCAAAGTTATGAATCATCTAAATTAGATACACACATACATACATACATACATACATATA
>JAYMFT010280704.1:0-10494 GCA_038088735.1 Panulirus argus | reverse complement strand
GGTATCTGCTGGAGGACAGTACGAAGGAGGGCCGGGTAACAGAAGACATGATGGTCTATGACGAAGGTATCTGCTGGAGGACAGTACGAAGGAGGGCCGGGTAACAGAAGACATGATGGTCTATGACGAAGGTATCTGCTGGAGGACAGTACGAAGGAGGGCCGGGTAACAGAAGACATGATGGTCTATGACGAAGGTATCTGCTGGAGGACAGTACGAAGGAGGGCCGGGTAACAGAAGACATGATGGTCTATGACGAAGGTATCTGCTGGAGGACAGTACGAAGGAGGGCCGGGTAACAGAAGACATGATGGTCTATGACGAAGGTATCTGCTGGGAGGGACCAGATAACAGAAGACCTGATGGTTTATGACGAAAGTATTTGCTAGAGAGCAGTAACAGTGACCGAAAGCCCCAGTTTATGTATATGGAGATAGGACAGTAAAGCCAGTTGCAGCAAGAGGTTTTAGATAAAAGCCTTGGCTGGCGTGGCCTATCCTGAGCAGGAACTGGTAGACAACATGCCTGCCCATCATGACCTCAAGGTAACGGACTCTACCATACTGCAGCCAGCTGGTCGACTACTGTGTCCCCCGTCCGCCGACCAACACAGACACACAAACGACATCGCGAAAACATCCATTCACCATTCGCCATATTAGGCTGCAGTGAAAGCATAAACAACTGACAGAGAAAGTAGTCACTGATATTGATAGCAAAATGTTTTTATAGTCTAGAGGGAGTCGTATCCTCTAGGAACACAGGGAGAGAAAATAGTACCCACGTATCCCCTTCGAGTTGTGGATGGGGACTAAGACAATCGGGAGAGGAAGGTGTGGGAATCCTTTCCCTTCTGTATCGATACCTTCTAAAAGTAGGAGAAGAAGAAGGAACAAGACGAGGACCTTCTTATGAGGTTACGATCCCTGGTCCTCCCTCGCTTAGGCAAGGGAAGCGGACACAAGACAAGAAAGGGGAAATATATCTACCCATGCTCAGTTACCGTCCGTCTAAAATACAGACAAGAGACATCGATTTGGTCGTAGGACTCGAGATAACCTACGTCAGCCAGCACGTACGCACAACCCCATAAGAAACCATAGCGTACAGACCACCGCACGGACGCAAAGGTCCGTGGCCTCTCTGCCAGCCACAGCATGAGTTAACAAGGTAACAAAACATGAATTTATGCCGCTTCACATTTGCGAGTTTAACGATGGCATTACCATGGCTGTCGGGCGACCGGATTAATCCAGTCTTAATATCTCGTGTGAGAAGATAAGAAAAAAAAAACCTGTCTCGGCGAGGAGGAATGTCATTAAGAGACGAGAGACAATGAAGGGAATTACGCCAAGCGTTGCTCAGATGACTCAAGGTTGACGAGAACCACACTCGGAATCACTGATGACGTGCTGGGTCTACTTGGCTGGTCCCAGGCAGTTCCTGGAGTGACCAGCAAGGCTGGAGGAATGTTGGTGAGGGCGAGTGGCATGCAGAGTGCTTGACTGCAACCCTACTAGCTCTTCACTAAACGCATGACGGGACTCTGTGTGTGTGTGTGTGTGTGTGTGGAGGAGGAGGTGAGTGTGTGACAAAAGGAATGAATGTCTGTGACATCCAGTCTGTGAAGGGGCTTTGTGTTTTACTTGAGAGCCAGAACAGACGATTGGCAAGTGTGTGTGTGTGTGTGTGTGCATAAACAGTAAGTGTGTGCATAAGTGAGGGCCTTACAGTAGGAGTCCGTGTTGTAGAGTGAAAGGATGACCCCAACTTGAGTATATATGCAAGTGGTTGGGCGAGTATATATCAGTCGCTCTCACTGAATTCTTGTCCAATAGCCACGCTTCTTCCTTCTTCCCTCCATACCCACGTCCCAGCAGACTGTTCATATACTTTATTCGTAAATGAAAAGATATGATAAAATCGGTTGACGTAGGCTACACACTTATCTAGATGTGAAAGATGTCTTTTGCCGTCGATGTTGCCTGTTATCATCACCTCATCATCACTGTCGTCATCATCAATAGCATCAAAATCATTATCATTATCAACATCATGACTGTAGTCATCAGAGTCTCTGTAATCAATGCCGAAACCCTCATCAATATCGTCACGTTCTTCTTGATCATCACTATTATTCAAATTAACATTATGAATATGACTGTCACCATCATCATCATCGCCAATGTGAAAATCATCATCGTTGTAACAATCAACATCATCTTCAAAAAAGGCGAACAAGATTTTTGGATTTATGGGCACGGTTTTCGAACCGGACTCTGAGGAAACAATCCTCATCTACTGCTCATTGGTGCGTCCCAAGCTTGAATACTGTGTTCCGTTTTGTTCACCCTACTTGAAAAACAAGGTGAGGAACAAATTCTACAGTAGCCGTCTAAACGACATTGAATCTACTTAGCTCGTAAAAGAGAAGGTTAAGAGGTGATCTAATACTGGTATCTAGATTGTTTTAAAGGCTTCAGTCATCTCGATATAAATGGCTATTTTAGAGCTACGCTTGTCTGATTTCATTCGTAGTAATGGATTCAAACTCAGAGACAAACGTTTTTCTTCGAATGAGAGGCACAAAAGGACCGTTTCTTCAACAGGATTATCAACATATGGAGTGATTTCCCAATTGGATGAGCTTAAAAGAACGCCATGGCTACGTTTAAGAATGGACTTGATGAATACTATGCTTCAAGTCCACGACTGATGTTATTTACGTTGCATGTCCTCTTTACAAGGATTTTTCTCTTCAAATCAACTGTATGCAATTTTTTTCTTTCCTTCTACCACACTAATGGACGAGTTTCTAATCTCTTCACTGGCACAGACAGCTTCAAAGGGTCTCCAAGAGCTGTTGCTCTGTGAGTTCCTTTGCTTTCCCTTGTATGATTATCGTTGTCAGGAGCAAGATTCAATGAGACACGAACGTACATTTGCTGCACTTCACTAAATCGATCCGACCGATAAATCTGAAATGTCGAGAGCTACCAGCTAAACCAGCTGAGGGAGAGATGTTCGCCACAACGCATTATCCTTTCCCTTGCCCACAGCATGAGAAAGATATTGAGCTAATACCGTCACACAGCCCGATTGGGAGGTTGATGAAACGTTATAATACGTGAACTCCAGGTGACATTGGAACTCCCCCAAAGCGCAACAGAACAGCGACCACTCGTCGCCATAAGGAGCACCGTATGGGAGGCAAGGAAATCATACAGGAGGAGGCGACGCGGTACTGTAGTCTCGTGGAGCTGCTATAGGAGAGAGGCGAAACCAGAGGCATCTGCTGACTGCAGATCTTGTATCCTCACCTGTTACTCCATAATGAAAAGGACTCTTCACAGGCCACAGTCAATACATAAACCAGGACCGGTGACAAACAGATTATCTTAAAGACAGCATCTGTATTACGATGTGGAAAGGGGAGAGGGAAGACATGCACTCACCCTACCCTCCGAGACCAAGTAACAGAGACCATCTTTAAACGTCCTGAGCTGGCTTAGGCACACGTATTACCTATTACATGGTCTAATTTATGAGAGGCTGTACTAACTAGTAGGTCAGCGGTTGTACACATGAATGGTTGGACAATAACTCCACTTGCTTTACATTTTGCAGCACATGAGTGGCTGTGCGTATTGGAGCAAATGACTTGCCGTGTATATGGGTATGGTTCTATGTATTTGAAGCCATGAGTGCTTGTACATGCGTAAGCAAATGAATATCTATACTCTGTGCACTCACCCAAAGGACTGGTTGTACATAATCATGAAAATGAGGCATTGTACCTATCTATATACATAAGTCAGTAACCTCACGCACTCACTTACGTATTCAGACTCAGGAGGTGGTGGTGAGGTCAAGAGACGAGCGAGAGGTGAGTGAGGGTGGGCAGGTGAGGTGAGGTGAGGTGAGGGGGGGGGGGCAGGTGTAGATAGATGGGTTACCTGAGCATCGGGCAGAGATTTTCACACACCTGTCCAACATGGCTTCCCCCCGAGGATCCTCTCAGACTCGCATCCGCGACTTCCACCGCTTTCAGCAGGGCCCTGCAGACTGTTCCTGCGTGCGGAGGCGCCGAGGCGGAGAGCGAAGAGCGTGGGAAATACGACCCGACATTGATATCGGAAATTAAAAGACAGTGTCAGTGGCCATATCCCATATCAGGGGTATCGTGTTAAGCGGACAGGTGCCGAGAGCCCTCATCACTGGACGCTTTAGACAAGCAGTGCGGCTACGTCTTGTCTCTCTCCCATGCAACTGAGAAGACACTCCATGCGCTCCGGGAGGAGGAGGAGGAGGAGACCTCCCCTCCCGTGCCAATTCGTGAACTTCGTGAATGGAATCAAATCCGTAAATGATTCTGCATGTGGCGACCAGTGGCAGCTCGCTACCTCGGCTGAGCCAAATGGACCGCAAGAATGTCAAACAAACCCGACCACACGGCCGGGACGGAGGCCATTCTCAGCCCCCACCCTACGTCTCCCGCCGCTCCTCCTCGCCTCCCTTCTCTTATATAAGCCAACCTTAAGACCTTATGATATATATATATATAAAAGAATATCAAACGAGCATATTTAAAAGGACGTGAAGTGGGGGGTCTTCAATAGCAGTCCTCAGAGGCAGGCATGAGGACCCTGTGGTCCCCAGGAGGTCCGGGCCAGGTTCCCACGGGCCGCGGGCCTACCTGGCGAAACCATCAAGTTTCACACTTGGCCTCTGTGGTAGGTTATGGCGGGTCCTGCGGCCGGGCTGTGGCCACTAGAGGGACAGTGTTTTATGCCTTTATACCTGTGTCTCTCTCTCGTGTTGTCTCAGGCTGGCCACCACAATAAGCCACATGTGTGTACCAAGGTCCTATTGTTCTGAACACGCCCTAAGACGCTGTGTATACAGCTCAACGACAGAAACAGAAGGGGCTGCGCTGTCTTGAACCTGTGTATATATGTATGTACGTGTAAGAAATGGTTATATATATATATATATATATATATATATATATATATATATATATATATATATATATATATGTGTGTGTGTGTGTGTGTGTGTTGATATTATCACACGTGTCCGTGATGATAGTTATGAATGTGAAACTTCAATTCTGTAGAGTTCAAATGATTTTATTAAACATGTAGTTTTTAAAACATGCAATCCGCCTCAGCAGGTGCAAACACTTCATAAAGTTCTTAAATCCCAACACCAACACACAGACTCCGTTCTGTCACCGCCATGCTAAGGTAGACGCAGGCCCGACTGTTCAACTACTTTTCTGATGTTATCATTTCTTGATAACTCTTTCATAATGATTTGATTGAAAATTGGATGTGATTTAAAGTTACCTTGGGACAAATCAAAGTTCTTGTATACAAAAACACTAAATGATGATAATAATAATAATAATGATAATATTAATGATAATAACAATAATAATAATGATTATTATAATGATAATAACGATAAAGATAATATTAATAATTATCATTATTACCATTAATATCATCATGATCATTATTTTCGGTATTAGTATTAACTATATTGGTATTTTTATCATTATTATCATTAGCAACAGTAGTGGCAGTAGTAACAGCAGTAGTGATAATACAATTACTAAAATTCAAAGGCATATATCAGGGGTAGTGGTACCAGACATAAACAACACTGATTCAGATGTTTCTGAGTTGACAGTAAAGAATCAATCGACATTGTGGTAATTACACCACTAATTACTGTGCCCTAAACCCCCCCCCCCCAAGATATATGCAACTGGTTGTATATTCAAGTGATGGGAGTCGCATGAAAACATTTATAGGTAAGCCAGATATCTACAGTATACATACGCGTTGTGTATCTCAGCTACTGGGATAAATGGAAGGAAATGCAGTATTTTTACAAGTCTTTTTTCTTATGCTTAATCACTTTTTGCGCGTCAGTGAGGTGACGTCAGGAAATAAACGAACAATGGCCTCTTTTGCGTACATCCCATATCAAACAATCATTTATAATCTAACGAAACCGTTTCATTCGTCCTGGTTCACCCCATTAACATCACGTCGTCCCCCGTATACCACATCGATCAGACTCTCTCTTTTTCCCTAGCACTCCTCTCATATTCCTCTATCTTCAGGCCCTGATACTCTCACCACTCCATCCTTTCATCTCCTTCTAGGTCTACCCCTTTTCCTTGCTTTTTCAGTCCGTACACATAGATCCTCTAAGTCAATCTTTCTTCACTCATCCTCTCCATATCCCCGAACCGTATGAGCACACCCTGGAAGGCAACCCTCAATTCAGACTGCGTATACTACCTACCCTCTCTTAGGCAATGGCATTTCATCCACGATCAGCCCGCCTCACACCACATAGGCACTTCATGAATGAATCTGAACAAACATATCAGATGCAAAGGATAAGATGGACTAAAACTGCTTGCATTATTTCCAGACACTAAACAGTTTGTCCACGGGCGTAAAAGAATGAATGGATATCTCAAGTCTCGACTCAGATGATAAGATAGCGAGTTCTTAAAAGGACGACTGGATACCACATATAAGGAGATGAACTAAAGAAAGTGCATCGAGGTCTCAAACAGTAAAGAAAGAGATCCACCTGAAAAATGTGAAACATAATCTGGGACTCTCGTATCAGGAGAGAGGTGGGTCCGTGCACACAGGCCTAGACCACCACGACCTCGTCCACCAGCTCTGCAGGTGAGGACCTCGAAGGGACTCTCACAGTCTGATTCCTTTTTCCTTTTCCTCGTAGTAGATATTCGATGGTGGGAAAGGGCTACCTCTTCCTCCTTTCTCTTCTCCTTCGCCATCCTATCTCCTCCCGTTCCTCCCTGCTTGTGTAACGTGCCTCTCCACCCGGCTGTCAAATCTGTGGTCGCCACAAAAGGTTCTCAGTTACGTGCGGATGGTGTGCGCTCCGGTAAGTGGGACTTGTGTTCCACCGGCACCAGATGGGACGCCTTCATGGGTGGCTCCTGTTAAGACAGCCCTACGCACGGGTGTGACGGGGGACGACGGGTGGTTTTGGTGTGATGTTCTGGCGGACGTGGAGCTGCCTGGTGCTGACGGTGTGACGGGTGAGTGCCTCCAAGGTGGTGGAGGTGACGGATGACGGCTCTTAGGCGGTTGTGAGACGGATGGACAGAGGAGAGAGATGAGTGACAAGTGCTTCTCAGTGGCGCTGGCCGTTGAGTGACGCGCGACTGACTTCTGAGTGCAGACATGACGAGCGTGTGTCTGCTGGCAGCACTATGTTGGGCGGGTGTGTCTGCCGGGCAGCACTGAGACGGGTGGGTGTCTGGTGGATGGCAGTATGACGGATGGGTGGCAACAGCGGAGCCCTGGACGGCGGCGACGGGTGGGCGGCGTCTGGGAGAGTCATCCCATACATCCTGGCGACCACAACTGAGGATCAGATGTTGGAGCCTCGGGCCAAACGTATATGAAACTGACGCTCACGTAACGCGCGGGGCACGATTTAAACTCGTTCGTCTCCCCCACAACAGACGAGGACGTCCTGAAAGAGTCCTCTCCTGGGGTCTCGCGAGAGGTGAGTCGTGGTTCCATCCTTCGGTATGACTTCGGTGGCGGCTCCTGCAGATATGTTTGGTCGTGGCTAAAACAAACGCATAGAACAAGGGTGGAGGGTAAACACATCCCCCCCTGGTCGCCCCACGCACGGCCTGCCAGCTCGGCTTGTGTTACGCTATCGAGTGAAAACCTGAAGCGGCCGGGATACCTCCAGTCCGTCCAGCCATCACCGCCCGCCTGGTAAACCCCAACTCTCGCCCTCCCCTCACACGCTCGTTACTTTTAACAGTATGGCCTCGGTGAAGACCATTTTGCCCGGACTCTGTTTCTGAAGGAGGTGAAGACGAACCGTAAGACCCATCCTCTCCTACAGGTCTCGGAGAAAGAAAGCCCCCGGGTTTGCGGTGCTGCACCGAGTGATTAAACCTAAAGCCTCCGGCCAAGATCCACTTACCTTCTCGATTTCATCTTGTTCGTCCTATATTTTTCCACAGCCAGGTGCGTGATGGAGATGACGCGACCATCCTGTACGAAAGAATGGTCTTGTGTGTTGACATCCGATAACCCCCCCCTCCCCCGGGTGCCTTGCTTGAGACCCCCAGCTACAGTTAAGGTCGCCCGCTCTACAAGGAAAGGTCCCTCGGTCTTTGTGGTGTAGAATCGCCTTGGTATTTGCCCTCTCTCTCTCTCTCTCTCTCTCTCTCTCTTGCTGTCTATAAAAGGGTCCTTCTGTCGTACCTCAGTGCGATTCAGTTCCTCCTTATCTTCAGCGAATTAACGAATCGTAGTGAGCACTTGAGGGGAACGAGCGGTGTGGTGTATTGAGATGGACGGGTCGCAGTCGACCCGATACAACACATCATCTACTCATTACACAATTTCACGGTTGAGTGAGAGCACCTGGCTTTATTCATTTACGCGTTTGCGCACGGACGATACGACCCCAGAGTACGACGGCACGACCCCTGAGCACGACTTGTATGGCCCTCGGGTGTGATCGCCTCGCCTATGACTTGACTCAGTAAGGGCCATTATAACCAAGGGTCTCCTCGTCGTGTTCGAGGGTCGGACCGCCACGTTCAAGGGGCTTACGCACCTGCGTGGAGCACAGTGGAGCCTTTGCTGGGTAGCTTGTTAGAACGTATTGTCATCCTGACACCTGTCATGACACCCGTGTGTTGCGGTGGGGAGACGAGGGCCCCGGAGTGGCTCATCAGGGTTAGTATATAACTGTGATACAGTGTGCAACGTTGGCAGGTGCTCTCATCCTATGGCCACGCTCTCTACGATTCGAAGTTGGAGAGCATCGTAGGATGCGTGGTGAGGATGTGTGGTGAGGATGCGTGGTTAGGATGCGTGGTGAGGATGCGTGGTGAGGCTGTGTGGTGAGACTGTGTGGTTAGGATGCGTGGTGAGGATGCGTGGTGAGACTGTGTGGTTAGGATGCGTGGTGAGGATGCGTGGTGAGGATGCGTGGTGAGACTGTGTGGTTAGGATGCGTGGTGAGGATGTGAGATGAGGCCACATGCTGAGGGCGACAGTTGAAGCCTTGTGATCTGGTGTGTGTGTGTGTGTTTGAGAAAGCCACACTTTAGTAGCCTCCTGTCCTGACATAGAGAGAGGACCTGAGTGGAGACGCTAGCTCCCTCGCTGCCAGCAAGCCGGAGAAGCTAGCTACCTTGGGCGAGTGTAAACTCCAATAACAAAACTCACTGACGTGTTGTGTAGGAAGTGTTAAGGCCAATTAATCAACCGAGCAGAATTACCCTGCAATTTGACGCTCCGCCGACTAACTCGGTGATCAGAGAGGCTTTTACTGGGAAATTCAGGGCTTGATTAAACTGAACGCAGGATTAGAGCTGACGTATTTTGTGGAGAAATGTATCTGCCCAAGTGCACCGCTAACAGCGCTCCAGGTTTGCTCGATCGTTATGAAGATTTCAGAAGTACTTGAGGATCAAATTTTTTGACGTTAATATACACGCTTGGAAAACCCATGCGCACCCGTAAAAAACATAACGTACGAGTAACGCATTAAATACAGGCAACAGGGATACCACATCTGATACGACCTCAAACTCCCGAAAGACTCGATTCCAGAGTCAATAAGATTCAGTACTTTTAAAGCGACAAGTTTCCATTCACATACAACAGCTCGAACGTTACTGTTCACCAGTATTACTCAAGGGGAATGCCCGATCTATCACGAACATGTCCATCGCTGAAGGCACAGAAGTTTTACACCAGTCAACGGTGAGGGTAATCTAGTTTCACTTAAGAGAAGTACTGACAGCAGAACTTCATATGATGAAGTTCATATGTCGCATCAAACCCGTGTAGTAGGGAAGGGGGTTAGAAACTTGTAGTGTGTTGAATCGTGCCTACCTCGGTCACTATAACAAAATATCTATCGTGCTACTGACGAGGAGATGACGGAGGACTTTCAGGATCTATCGTGCTACTGACGAGGAGATGACGGAGGACTTACAGAATCTATCGTGTTACTGACGAGGAGAAGATGGAGGACTTACAGGATCTATCGTGCTACTGACGAGGAGATGACGGGGGACTTACATAATCTATCGTGCTACTGACGAGGAGATGACGGGGGACTTACAGAATCTATCGTGCTACTGACGAGGAGATGACGGAGGACTTACAGAATCTATCGTGCTACTGACGAGGAGATGACGGAGGACTTACAGGATCTATCGTGTTACTGACGAGGAGAAGATGGAGGACTTACAGGATCTATCGTGCTACTGACGAGGAGATGACGGAGGACTTACAGGATCTATCGTGCTACTGACGAGGAGATGACGGAGGACTTACAGGATCTATCGTGCTACTGACGAGGAGATGACGGAGGACTTACAGGATCTATCGTGCTACTGACGAGGAGATGACGGAGGACTTACAGGATCTATCGTGCTACTGACGA
>JAYMFT010280693.1:0-10495 GCA_038088735.1 Panulirus argus | reverse complement strand
AGGGTCCCTTCCTTCATCAGGGGAGACACAGGGTCCCTTCCTTCATCAGGGGAGACACAGGGTCCCTTCCTTCATCAAGGGAGACACAGGGTCCCTTCCTTCATCAGGGGGACACAGGGCCCCTTGCCCTTATCCATGTGTGTACAGAACCCTAACCTTCCCTGCCATCAGTAAAGACACAGACTTTCCCTCGTCAACCACCTGTGGCGTAGGAGGTCCCCTCTCCTCCCTCACCAGCGGTGGACAGATGACTCCCTCCTGCCTACCTCATCTGCGTGCAAAGGGTCGACCTCTCCTCCTCCTCCTCCACACCGATGGAGTCCTGGCCAGACTCTCTCTTCCCCCAAAGCAGTGGGGACCAGACACCAATCTGTTCCTCACCACTCGGGGAGATACCCCATACTCCCTCAATGACGGAGATCCCCTCCTATACTCTCCTGTCTCCTCCCTCACCCTCAGATTCACCTCTCTCTCTCTCTCTCTCTCTCTCTCTCTCTCTCTCTCTCTCCAACATTCCTCCCCCAACATCTCCCTCGCCAGAAATAAAATCCCACTCGTTTCTCCCTCCTTCCTTTCCTGATCAACTCGGGAGACATGTCCTTCCGGCTGACACGTCAAGGGTAAAGTCATGAAGGGGCGCAAAAAGTAAATGATATTCGGACAGATGATGAATGCCTGGTGAATACGCCAAGTCTCCTGCGAATATTTTATACAACTGAAGTGTATTTTTCTGTTGCAGGTGTGTGTGTGTGTGTGTGTGTGTGTGTGTGTGTGTGTGTGTGTGTGTGTGAGAGAGAGAGAGAGAGAGGGAGAGAGGGAGAGAGAGAGAGAGAGAGGTGTCACCTGGGGAGATGCGGAATACAAACTGTGTTTACACTGATACCAGGCCAAGCCAGACCCCCCTCCCCTGCTGCTGCTGCTGGAACCATCTGTCCAGTGGCTGCGACACAGGTGGTGGTAGTGGCGGTAATGGTGACAGATGGTGTGCAGGAAAACTGAAAAGGTAGATGACAACAGGTGGTACTGCGAACAAAGAGTGCGGGGTGGCTCACGGCATTATGAAGCCTGGAAGAAAACGGGTATGTTTACGGGAGCAGTGAAAGAAAACGGGTCAGGAAGAGATCACAGAATACAAGAGAATGGGAAGTGTTGAATTACGTAAAAAGAAAACAGCGCATGTAGAAGACTCAGAAGTGCGGGGTGATGTAAATGAAAACGGTCTTAACAACGGATATAAGAGAACGGGAAGCGGGGAGTAATATGAGAAGGAAAACGGACTGAAATAACTATGGGTGGTAGTAAAGTCAGCGTCTGCAGCAGTTGGGAAAGGAAGAAAACGGATCATGAAAAGACACCGGATAAGAGAATGGGATTAGTCGAATTGTGCAAAATATAAAAAGAAAACACCGGCAGGGAAAGAAAGAAAGCGGGTGATAAGGGTGGTAGTGGTAGAAAATGGATGGTCGTGGACAACTGGTATTGAGAGAGGACAGCAAGACATTAACATGGCCATATGGGTGGTGAGAGTCATCTGGCGGAGGACGACGACGAAATGGAGGACAATGGGAAAAGGGGAGAGGAAAACGGGTGGTAGGTTAATGTTAGTTGTAAAAAGAAAACGGGTATTAGGTCACTGGCAGCAGTAAAAGAAAACGGGTGTTACGTCATTGTCAGATGTAAAAGAAAGCAGGTTGGCAGGTTACCAGTAGCAGGCAGAAAACAGGTGGTAAGTTAACAGCAGTAGTGACAGAAAACGGGAGGTAGGTTACCAGTGGTAGTGACAGAAAATGGGTGGCAGGCTACCAGTGGTAGTGACAGAAAACACGTGGTAGGGCACAGGTAGTAGCAATAACAGTTTAAGACAGGGGAGTGAAGCAGAAGGACAAAAGCCGGAAGACAACAGACGACAGCTGAGAACAGAGGTAGACGATAATAAAGGAGGAGGAGGAGGCCAGACGGCTGAGTAGGATACAAGCGGCAGCCGCTGAGGCAGGAAGGACAGCCATAGGGGCTGGAGAGAGGAAACCAACGAGAGAAAATATGGATCAAAAGCACTAATAAAGTTCAGCACGAAAGTACGACCCGTGTGCACGACACTACGACCCTTGAACACAACGGAACGACCTCTGAGAGCTACGGTACATCACTGTGCTCAAATGGTTGCACCATCCTGCGAATGTATGGATACACCTTAACAATCTTGTCCGATGTGCAGCGCCGGAAAGCTGGGCTACTTCAAGGCAAGTGTAAATCCCTTTCAGTATGCCCTAAAATTTGATCTAGCCAGCGAGTACTACTCCGTTCTCTCTGGTGTAGAAAGTACAACTCCGTTTTCTTTGATCCAGCGCTGATCGTTGGATTGAGGGAGTCCGTGAGAAACAGACGGTACAGACGATCAACACAACCCCACCCTCCCTCAGCCCAACTCAGACACAGCGACAGACAATACACAGACGACGACGACGACAGCGACAGACAATACTACCAACACAGGTCAGGTCAACCCTCGGGGTCAACTGACTACTGACAGAAACAACACAATTATCTCCCCCGTATTAGGGTGCGGGGAGCTTCCCGACTATAGAAAACGGCCTGTTGATCTATTACTGCGGTGGTTAAATATTTCAATAATAATTCAAAAATATTTAATTAATTAATACCCGGTATATATATATATATATATAATCCCCATCGGCGAGCTGATGCCCGGTTTGTCTTCTATACATGTATGTGCCATATGTACTTTTGTAAATATGTATCATTGTATTGAAGGCATAATAAATATTTCAAATATATATATATATATATATATCGCAGGTCAAAACCATTTAGCAATAAACATTTATTATAATCATTCAAATTTTCAGTACCCACACACGGTACTATGCTGACCACACACTGTACCGTAATGACCACACACTTTACGACATTGGCTGCACATTGTACCATAGTGGCCACACACTGTACCATAGTGGCCACGCACTATATCATGGTGGCCAAACGCTATTATGGTGAATAAACTGAACCACGTTGACCACACATTGTGCCAAGGTGTCTTAATCATGGGGGCCACAAACTAAGGTAATCAGGGTATCAAAGTGGCCACACATTCTGCTATGGTGGCCAAACTATGCCTCGATGGCCACAAACTGTACCATGATGGCACCATTGCCAAGGTGGCCAAACACTTTGTACCACGGTGGTAAAACACTGCAAATTGGTGGCCACAGAGTATACCACTGTGGCCACCTACTGTACCTGGAAGGGGACAAAATGTACCAAGGCAGTAGGCAGCTGTCTCTGCCTTTCAGACCCAAGCGTACCGCACCGTCATGCGCAAGGGTACCGTACCGTTATGCGCAAGGGTACCGTACCGTTGTGCTAGAGGGTACAACCAACCCTCCCCCAGTCTGTTACAAGCGCCACCACCAAGCATATTACTTGGCTACACGCAATACGACAGAAGTAAGTCGCCCTAAACAAATGGAACAAATTTCCAGAATTCTTAAGAGCCGTTTCGTGATGTTTCTGAGCAAGGAGCGGGCAACTGCAACGTCCCCAGTAACGAGGAACGCATTCCTGGGCTCCTTACCCTGTCCTTAAAAGAATGAACTCGGCACAAACTGCGCGTCGTAAAGCACCGCCCCCGCTCCCCCGTCCTCCCAATTCCTCGCAAATGGGGAGTTAAAAAAAAAAAAGGGAAAAGATAATACGTTCCGCATTCCACGGCTGGACAGCAATGGTGAGGCACTGAAATAGCAAGTCGGTTGCACGAGCTACTTACCTCGCGCGTGCGGAGTTCCCCTTGGCTACGACCCACTCTTAATACCTGGATTACTAACACTCCCCTCCCCCCCTCTCCTCCTCCTCCTCCTCTCCCCACGAGCCAATCTCTTCCCCCCAGCTGCGACGCCATGAGGCAGCACTCGCCTCAACGCAGTGCGACGCTTGCTAGCGTCCGCCGCGTCGTTAGCTGGCAATGCTAAGGATCCCAGACTATCCCTGGCCAGGCACGGGACTGCCGGGATCAGTCCGGACGCTCCGAGTCCAGCGAGGACCACACACGACACACAGTACCGGTCCGGACGCCTCATAGTCCAACATGGACCACTCCCTAGTATTTGTCCAGACGCTCGGAGTCCAGCGAGGACCACCTCCCGGTATCAGTCCAGAAGTTCAGGAACCAGCACGGACCACCCCCAGTGCCAGTCCGGGCGCTCGGAGTCCAGCACGGAGGAGAGTCCGTATTTTTTGCACATGGTGGCCAAGGGCTGGCCCGGTAGTCCTGGGAGGGGCCATAAGCTGACCTAGCGGTCCTAGAACGCATCAGAACGTGGCCTGGTAGTCCTACGACGGATCGGCCTGATCCTGGGACTTTCAGAGGCCTTTCTCTACCCCCCCGCGAACCAGTCTATGTTTAAACTTCCCGGAAGCTTCGACAGCTAAGCGCATTCAGTGCAGCTAAGCTGGCCCGACACACACACGCTGAGGGAATTCATATAAAGCCTTTTATGAGCAATTCCGATGGGGGGTTGAGGGCGGGGCGGCCCACCTCACATTGGCCCCTCATACTTTACTGCAAGGGGGCTCAACGGACATGGGGGCCCCTAATATCAGGGGCTCAACGGATATGGGGGCACCTAACATTAAGGGCTCAAAGTATGTGGGGGCCCTTTATATCAGGGGCTAAACGGACGAGGGGGGCCCCTAATATCAGGGGCTAAACGGACGAGGGGGGCCCCTAATATCAGGGGCTCTATGGAAGCAGGGGGCCCGTAATATCAGGGGCTCAATGGACGCAGGAGGCCCCTAATATCAAGGGCTTAATGGGCTTGGGGGCCTCTAATATCAGGCGCTCAACGGACCTGGGAGCCTCTAATATCAGGAGCTCAACGGACGCGGGGAGGCCCCTAATATCAGGGGCTCAACGGAAGCGAGGGGCCCTAATATCAGGGGATCAACGGACGTGAAGCCCCTAATATCAATGCTGCAAAACAGTGCCAACCAACAGGGCCAAGGATCAGGATCGGCACACCAGCGTCAGCCACAAGGAACAAGAGCCACTGTCAGCCAGCAGGAACAGGAGCCAGTGTCAGCCAGTAGGACCAAGAGCCACTGTCAGCCACCAGAAACAGGAGCCAATGTCAGCCAGCAGGAACAGGAGCCAGTGTCAGCTAGCAGAAACAGGAGTCAACGTCAACCAGCAGGAACAGGAGTCAGCGTTAGCCAAGAGGAACAGGAGTCAGTGTCAGCCAAGAGGAACAGGAGTCAGTGTCAGCCAAGAGGAACAGGAGTCAGTGTCAGCCAGCAGGAACAGGAGCCAGTGTCAGCCAACAGGAGCAGAAGCCAGTGTCAGCCAACAGGAAAAGGAGCAGGAGCCAATGTCAGCCAGCAGGAACAGGAACCAGTGTCAGTCAGCAGGAATAGGAACCAGTGATTGCCGCCAGCAGGAGCTGGAGCCAGTGTCAGCCAACAGGAACAAGAGCCACTGTCAACCCGCAGGAACAGGAGCCAGCGTCAGCCAACAGGAACAGGAGCCAGGTAGCAGGAACAGGAGCTAGCGTCAGCCAGCAGGAACAGGAGCCAGCAAGCAGGAACAGAAGCTAGCGTCAGCCAGAAGGAACAGGAGCTCCCGTCAGCCAGCAGGAACAGGAGCCAGCGTCAGCCAGCAGGAACAGGAGCCAGTGCCAGCCAGAAAGAACAGGAGCCAGCAAGAACAGGAGCCAGCCAGCAGGAACAGGAGCCAGCGTCAGCCACCAGCCCAACCCCAGAATCCGCAGGTCTTTTTTTTTCCCACGAGAAGGTTTTCTGTGCGAGGAAAATGAGCCCTTTTAAAGTTATATATAAAGGCCATAATCGTTTATCTTTTCACAGTAATGAACACTTGCGCAAGTAATTCACGTCCTTAACCTAGCCGGTGGGGGTAGGGGGGGGGAGAAGCAGTTAAAGCTGGGGCCAGGCACCAGCTAGGTGGTAGGCTAGGCACCAGCTAGGGGAATGGGCGAGGCACCAGCCAGGAGAGCTGATGGCACTCTTAGACAGAGGAATGCTCTTAGTTAAAGCCAAGCTTTGCCAATGGCACGCGAGTGTCGGTCAATCTAGACTCACGTGATGTGCCATTTCATCCCCGTCAACACCTAGCTAGACACGGGTTCGAATCTCGAGTGCATTCAACACCTACGGGAAGGCTACGGGTCGGGAGAAATAGTTACAGAACCCGATGGTTATTGGAAAAAAATATCAAGCCATCGAATTAGGGGGAAAACTCCTTCCTGTATGGCCAGGCCGAGTGGCTCTGTGATACAATATGTCGGTGTGAGGTGCCTCACAGCCCCTGTGGGTTGGAGGGAGTGGGGGGGGAAGAGGGGAATTGGCACCAGCCGGGGTAACGTAGGAGCTAGTGGCTAGGTACCAGCTGGGGCCAAGCACCGGCTAGGGGCCAGACATCAGCCGGAAGATCAGCTAGGGCTTGGCACAAACTGTGGGCCAGGCACCAGTTTGGGTCATGCACCAATGCCCCAGGGTACTCATCTTGACTCACTGTCCCAGTGTACCCACCATAACTCACTCTTCCAGAGTACCTACAAGACTCACTGCCCAAAGGTGTAGATCAATATTCACTGCCACAGGAATCCGTAATGACTCACTTCCACAAGGTACCCACCATGACTCACTGCATCTGGATGCCCCCAACCGTGACTCACTGTTCCACGGTACCCATCATGACTCACCTTCACACCAAACACCAGGTCTCGAGAGAGACACCTCGAATCACCCTCGACCCCGACTTCCTCAGAACCTCACCTGGAAATACGAGAGACCTTTGTTACATGACATAAACACACACACATTACAAGGTTAAGAGACTGGGGCAACATGAGCGTCAAACTGTCTCTATTCTCATGGCAAGATGAGGTCATGGAGAAACAAGTTCCTTGACTGTGTACAGGAAAATGTTCTAATAAGACGTTTGTGCATGCACAATAAATGAGAGGGATGATACACCATCATTACTACACCGTATCTTTGCACAGACTACTATGGATATAGAAAATATCATATATGTCATACTGAAAATATAATATACAAGTTGGGGAAAAAAGATATCATACAATGCTAAAGTTTGATTACCTGACGAACTAGGAATTTAAAAGAGCAGAGATGAGGACAGATTCGTGCAATCTACGTACAGTGAATCTAATCTTTATGGCAACGCAGATTGGGAAAAGGGATTTCAACAACATGGAAGCAGACGACTGTGGTGGAAGGTTTGGCGAGATTTGCAACGAAGGAAGGGAAGTTTTAAGAAGTGCAAAACGGTTTATCAAGAGGTCAAAAAAAGCAAAAGGAGATTTAAGATGAGTACAAGCGAATATTCAGACGACCACTCCGCCTAGCCAGTATTTGCAAGGGTATAACAGAAGAAGGAACGAATAAGGCAGAATGAACGAGGCAAACTTTGGAAAGAGTATAGCAGACAAGGAAGAAGAATGTACGATATCACTCCATGAATTTGTCAGATGTTAAATGTCTGTTTGCAGTCGATCCAAAGGTCATGAGGGGAGGTGAAAAGCGAGCAGGATTGTACCAACTGACAAAGGCTTTCCAGACAGACTCCAGAGTTGGTCCGAGACGTGGTTGATGAAAGCCAACCCAAGCAAATGTACAGTGATGAGGAAGGGACAGAGCGAGAGGGAAAGTCTTACCATGATCATCATCTCGCAGGAAATAAGCACAACTGTGTGTGTGAGAGGGACTTTGGGAGTCGACATCTCATCCCTAACCAGTAATCAGAATCCCACTTGAGGATAGCAGTTTAGGAGACTAAGTGTCTCCTGGCTGGCAGATATCAGAAAAGCTTTCAAGTATATGGATAAGGAAATATCAAGCCAGCTGTTCATATCCTCCATGAGGCTTCTCAAGTTTCGTCACCGCACCTGAAGAAGCACAAAAAGAGCTCATAGAGAAGGTCCAGAGGAGGGCAACAAATGTTGTACCTGAATTAAGAGAAATGAGTTACAAGAAAAGGCTCAAGGCTTTAAACATGCGGACCATGGAAGAGAGAAGAGCGAGAGGTGACCTGATCACAACCTTTAAGCTTTTTTTTTAAGGCAGATCGATGACTTGGACAGCGAACACTTCTTCTCGAGAAATGTCGGGATAGAGCAACCAGGAGGACATAACGCGAAATAAAGCAACAAACTTGTTACAAAACACGTAAAGAAAAACATTTATAGTCTACGAGTGGTGGAGGAATGGAACAGAATAACAGACCACATGGTTAATGCAGACACCACACACAGATTTAAGAAGTTGTACGACAGTACACACACACACATACACAAGCGCACACACACACACACACACACACACACACACACACACACACACACACACGCACACACACACACAAGCACACACACATACATGAAAACAAGCACACACACACACACACATACATGAAAACAAGCACACACACACACACACACACACACACACACACACACACACACACACACACACACACAAGCGCACTCTCGACTCAGTATGTCATAACAACATTAAATATGTATCGAATTGATAACTACATCCTTTAGCTGCCAACTGGGGCCAACGGCAGAGCAGAGCACTTCACGCCGTATGCCGCCTCGTAAGAAGGTCGAGTACCTACAAAAAGCTGATGTGCCTGTCTTACTCGGAGGGCTATACGTATGGTGGTCGTCAGCTGACAGGTGTCTGGGGTCAGCTGTTCATGGCCAGGTGTCTAAAGACCAGGCGTCCGGTGCCAGGTTTTTGAGGGCCAAGTGACAGGGTCAGGTAATCTAAGACCAGATATCAATGGCCAAGGATCGAGGGCCAGGTGTCCAGAACCAGGTGTTTGAGGCCAGGTATCCAGGGCCAGGTGTTTGAGACCAGGTGTCTAAGGCTGCCCAGTTACGTATTTCGCAATCCCATCTCTGGAACTCACCTGACTATTATACAACATTTCAATCTTCTCACGTCCTGTCCTCATCTACAGTCTCATACCTCGGTTTATTCCATTCCTCCATCACTCTCATAATATGAAAATACTTCTTCACATATTTCTCTAAAACGTTTCTTGCTTAATTTCATGCAATGGCCTCTGGTTGCTCCAGTGCTGCGTCCTTCGAAGAACTGTCCACTTTCGAAATCATTAAGCAGGTTTTAAATCTTAGAAGCTGGCGTCAGGTCGTCTCTGACTCGTCTTTCTTTCATTGTGGACAAATTCAGTGCCTCTAGCCTTTCCCTGTGATTTAGATGTCTTAATTCTGAAGTGCCATCATAGCTGTCCTCCTCTGGACCTTCTTTATTACTTTTGTGCACTCCCTCAGGTGCGGTGACCAAACCTGAGAAGCGTATTCTAGTTTTAGTCTTTTGTAGGATGTGAACAGCTTCCTGAAATATCTCCTATCCATATACTTGAATGCCAACTCCAATATTTACTAGAAGACAGTTGGTTTCCTCAACTATTCTCTTAATATGGTTCTCTAACGACAGGTTAGGGACGGTGTCGACTCCGAAGTCCCTCTCACACCCAGATTGCTGCAGTTTATATCCTGACATAATAATCATATTGACGCCTTCCATCACTATGTCCTATCCTCATTACTTTACCGCACCAGTTTTGGAGTCTGTTTAGGTCCCCTTGTAAGATCATGCAATCCTCCTCGCTCTAAACTTCCCCCATTTTCAGCTAGGAGTCCAATCCTTCTGGTATGTCATCGACGCAGATCAAGAAGAGCAACGGTTCCATAGGAGATCCCTGCGGTACGCCAGTGGTGCTCTCTACCCACTTCGAGATACGTGAGCCCGGGCCAGATGCCCAGGAGCAAGAGGGGTCGGGGGCCACAGAGAGTGTCCGGTGCCAGGGAGACGGGTGCCACACGCAAGGGGATCAAGGACCGAGTGCCGGGGATAAAAGTTCACTGTCGATGGGACAAGGCTCGGGTGCTAGAGAGAAAGGTGCCACAATACCGGAGGTCAAAAGTCAGGTGCCACGGAGAGAGAGAGAGAGAGAGAGAGAGAGAGAGAGAGAGAGAGAGGAGTACCACAGACCAAGGGTCAAAGATCGAGTGCCCAGAGAGAAGAGTGGCACACAGACAAGAGGTCAAGCATCAGTCACTTACTCCACTTACACAAACACTCACTAACAACATTCAGAGTCCATTTACGATTGTTTATTTTCACTATATCGTATCTAGCGGGTCAGTTCACTACAGTGACCCCCGTCTCCAGAAACTACTGTTAACACCAACGATACACAGTCTGTGTACAATAAAGAAAAATTAATGATAAAAAAAAAAAACACCCACACCAGAAAAGAATTATTAAAATATTCATTAAACTAAAATAATAATTACTCGCTAAAATTCCTGGTGTTTAAATATTGCATGATAAATACTAAAATGTTCGCGGGACAAAACATTCGCAAGAAAAAAAAAAAAACAAACAAACGCGTATGAACGTGGATACT
>JAYMFT010280682.1:0-10495 GCA_038088735.1 Panulirus argus | reverse complement strand
GAGAGAGAGAGAGAGAGAGAGAGAGAGAGAGAGAGAGAGAGAGAGAGAGTTTTCATGAGTTTACATGCGAAAGACAAACAACAGGAAGCCTAACTGGCCCACGACTGGGTTGTCTGTTAAAGAAGAAAATAAGTTTAACTTGACAAGAAAGCCTAATTCCGATCCGCAATCTTTTTAAGCTATCACCGGCTCCCCGCTGCTGCACATTAGCCTTCCACTGCCCCCGTTACCGCTCTCGTTTATACAGTACATTTCTGGCGTTTTTCTCACAGTATACCTGAATTTATAAAGTATTTGTTTAAACGATTTCTGAAGGTATTTATAGTCTTAGCATTCAGTACGTCTGACGGTAATTTATTCCAGTGCTCAACACACCTATAGGAAAAGAAGCCTTTTCCCACTTCTATACTACATCTTTTAGCTTTGAGTTATATTCTGAAATTCCTGGTAACCGTATTTTCCTATGTTTCGAAAAGATGATCGTGGTTTACGTAATCGAACTTGTTTAGAATTTTAAGTACTTGGATGAAGTTGCCGCAAAATCTACGTTTTTAAGGGAGAAGAGATCCAAACGTTTTAGCCTCTCTTCGTATACCAGATTTCTAAGGAATGGGATCAATTTTGTCGAGCGTCTTTGTGCTTGCTCTGATTTTTCCTCGTCTTTTTTTATATTTTGGAAACTAGAACTGGACTGCATATTCAAGATGCGGTCTTACTAAAGAATTATAAAGTGTGAGAATTGTTTCTGGTGTCTTGTAATCTATGTTCCTGGCTATGAAACCTAACATTTGATTGCCTCTTTTACTTGCTGCTTGACAGTGTTTAGTGTACTGCAGATTGTTGCTAATGACAACACCAAGATCCTTTTTCTTCATTTACTTTAGTTAGAGAGTTTCCATATAGTTTGTAGTCGTAACGTATATCCTTGTCTCCAAAGTGCATAATTTTACACTTGTATACATTAAACTTCACTTGCCCTCTGTCTGACCACTCTGCCACTCTGCTATTAAGTTAACATCTCTTTGAATCATTTCGCAGTCCCGCCTGTTTACAGCTCTACCTCCTAGTTTAGTATCATCAGCAAATTTGGGGATCGTAGATATGAGACTGAGTTCTAGGTCATTAATTCATATCATAAAAAGAATGGGGCCTAGGACTGACCCCTGTGGCACACCACTCGTTACGTCTAGCCAATATGAGGCTTCGCCTTTTAATACTATACGCTGCTTTCTTCCGTTAAGTCAGTCTCTGATCAATGTACAGAGTTCTTCACTGATTCCGTGTGCTTTGAGTTTATGTAGTCTCTTGTGAGGTACTTTATCGAAAGCCTTTTGGAAATCTAAATATACTACATCAGACGGTACTTTTCGTCCCAATTCTGTTAAATAACGTTAAAGAATTCTAGTAAATTTGTCAGGTAGGATCTTCGTTTGCGAGAAGTGTTTGTTGTCAGATATAATTTTGTGATCCTCTAGAGAAGTGACAATTCTATATCGTATTATTTTTTCCATCATTTTACCTAACATTGACGTAAGGTTGATTAGGCGGTAGTTCCAGGCATACTTTTTGTCTCTTCTCTTATATATAGGGGAAACATTAGCTAGTTTCTAGTCAGTTGGCACCTGACCATCCGATAGAGATTTGTTGAACATTTTTTATATGGGGTATATCAGCTGCCTCCTGACCTCTTACAAATCTTGGAGCTAAGTTATCTGGGCTTTTGGATTTGTTAGGATTTAGCTGGTCCAGGTATTTAAGTATTTCAGTGCTCTTTATTTCTCTAGCCTTCAACTCTTCGTCATCAGATCCTAGAAACATTTTGATTGGTTGCGGTATTCGAGATGTTTCTTCAATTGTGAATACGGATTTAAAAGAATTATTTAGTATGGTAGTCATTTCCTTATCGTTAGTAGTTAGTGTCTCACATTCGTTTCGTAATGGTCCAATTCCTTCTTTTACTGACTTCTTTTGTCTTATATATTTGAAAAATTCCATATGATTCTTCTTAACTTTCAAGGAATTTTTTTCTTCCTCGCGTTTACTCTGTCTTGGGACCTTCTTACACTATCTTTGGATTTTTATTAATTTCTGGCTATTTTCATCGGTTTCCGTTTATTTGAACTTCTTATATGTTCCATTCTTTTGGCAAATTAGTCCTTTTATTCTCCTATTCATCCATGATGATTTTGAAATGCTGCAAGTTTTCTTTGTAATTTACGGAATATGTTTATTTCAATCTCGTGTAGACTGTTTTTAAGATTATTCCACACTTCCTCTACTGTATGAACGCCAAGAAGTTTTGTCCAATTGGTACTGCGAATTTCGTGCCTAATGTTTTCAAAATTTGCTCGCCTGTAATCTGGGATCAAGAGTTGGCTGTCATTTATTTCATAATCTAAATTCATCTCTAACCTAATCAAACTGTGATCGCTGTTTGACAAACTCTCGCCTAATTCGCAAGAGTTGATCAAGTTCATGTCGCTGGTGAGGATAAGATAAAGAATGTTTTTTTTTCACAAGTCGGTTTTTTAACCATCTGTTCTAGAAAAGCGTCTTCAATCAGTTCATTAAGTCTCTTTCATTTTCGGTCACTAGTTGACGTGTTCCAATTTATGTTTGGACTGTTGAAGTCTCCTACTATTATAGCCTCTTTACTGTTTACTATAGTTTGATTTCATTGTATAGCATCTCATCGTCGTCTACTTTTTGCTTAGGAGGTCTTTAAATAACGCCGAGCCTTAGTTTAATTTTGATTTTGTCGGTAATGTCAATATAAAGAGAGTCGTATGTGTGTGTGTCTACTTTGTTTATCTTACTAGCATTTAGATTGTTATCAACGTAGATCAAAACTCAACCACCTACCCTGTATAAGCGATCTTTCATAAATAGTTTGTATCCGGGTATTGCTAACTCGATGATTAAGTGTTTATTCTAAGAGTTTTCCCACCTTTCTGAGATTGCAATAATGTTCGGCTTTTCAGTCACTGCATAGGATGTAAGTTCGTCACGTTTCGTAATAATGTTCTGGGCATTTGTGTATATTGAACTTATTTTCCTAGGAGTTGATTTCTGGACTGGATTTGCATTTTCTTTACTGTCGGTATGCGTGTTTGTATTAACCCTGTTAATGTCTGCGTGTGCAGCAGCGGGAGATTGACGGTTCTCCATCTGTTTGGGTTCGTGGCATTACTCTGACCCTTCCAACCTTGGTCCTAACAGTTACCTGAGAATTGTTCTGCAGCTGTGCTAAGCCGTTACTTATACTGCTTGAGTTGTCCCAACTGATTCTACTTGACTTTTCTACGCTAATTCTTCTACATGTGAATTTACCGCTAATCCCCGAAGATCCTTACCACCAAGGTACCCCCTCACCCTTCCCCCACTCACCTTGTTCCTTCGTTAGCTCGACCGTGATTTGCTCTCCTGAGCAATTTAACTCTATCGAAAAGAGAGAGACAGACAGACAGACAGACAGAAAGATAGAGAGACAGAGAGAGAAGATACCTTCTTAACGTATCAATAATTTTCAGAAAGGTACTGTAGTTTGTCCTGAATACAGTCAAGGCTATATCCCTCTATAGAGATACATTCTTCTGTTCCTGTCGTCCACCATACTATTTTCTTGGTAATGATTGTTTCATTACTCTCTCTCTTTACACCATGAATATCGTTTTCTATCATGTAAACATCAACTTTCTTTGTTATTCATATGACATGATACATGTGAAGTGCATACCATGCACTCCAACGAGGGAAGGTTGATTGGAAAATGCAAAATTGTCAATTTGATCGTCTTTCTCTCGACTTCGAATTCGTTACTCATTTCACTACATATGATCTCGTTAAAGATGTTTATTGACATAACGAGAACAAATTAGGTCATACATATACCACAGACTTTTATAGTATATTTTGCCGAAGTAGAGATCAAAGGTTTGGTTTTGATAAATAAAAAAAAAAAAGAACACGCGAATAGAGCCAATCCAGCCAGTTGCTTCACTTTGATGGTTGATGTACACAATTTCGATAGTTCACCAGACAGCTGCTTCACTGTGCTGGTAGATGTTTAACAGTCAACCACATCAATCTGCTTGGAGTATATATAGTGCCATGTATTCACCAAATAGCCAGTAAGTCTACTGGTATGTTACATATTCAAGGAAGTTTTTCAGATACCTGTCTTACTTGAGTGGTAGGAGCAAACAATACCAGTGGTTCATGAGACAGCTGACTCCTTCTGCTGGTAGAGAAATATATGAATAGGGGGTTCGCCATCCACCTACTTTTCTCTGATGATAAATATACAGTTACAAGGGTCCATCACACAGCTGCTTCAGATCGATTGTAGAAGTCCTCAGTTGCGGACCTACCAAACACCTGACACACTCTGCTAACAGAAGTACATATTTACAGGATACATCAGACAGGCATTTTACTCTGGAAGTAAAGGCACAAGGGAGAGGAGGCTCCCCAGATATCTACCTCCCTCTGTTGGTAGAGGCATACAGTGGCAGGGGCTTACTGGACAGCTACATCACTCTGGTGTTTGAGATACACCTTGATAGGTTCAAAAGCTATGGTGATCGTTGGAATATGAAACATACAACTGAATATTACGGATTTTCTCGTTATTACCAATGTCCTCTTTGCTCCTCTTCTTTTTTTCATGTTGATCTGCTACTCGCTTTATTTTTTCATTAGGAAGGGTAAGGTCTGTACGATTTAAGGCCTACATCATATATTACTCGTTGTTGCATGCCTGTTAAATACCTGAATTGCCTCTCTGGTCAGTTGTTTTTGACATTGTCTCGTATTCTGCATTAAAAAAAAAGTTACCACTGTACAAAATACAGTTCAATATTCATATTCACCTATTTTATGTTTTCACCTGAATTAAAGTTAGGGACCTTTCACTTCCTGCTGGTAAGTATAAGTCACATGAAAACCCCAACTTTTTTCTTAACTCCGAAAACTATGGTCATAGTCAGTCAAAACCGAGAATTGACCTTAGATGAAAGAGTGTGGTGGTGGCGGCAGGATCGATTTTCATTTTCTTTAATATTTGGTTTCCGCAAGATCTAATTTCGCTACTTTCTTTCAGCAGAGCATTCAAAATCACCACCCAGACAACTGCAGCAATCTACAGGCAGCGGGAAACAATGGTAAGGATGCATCAACCGGCCACTTCACTCTGGTGGTAAGTATATGGTTGGGGCTCATTAGCCGGCTGCGTCGTTTTGATTGTTAAGGTCCGCAGCGCCAGGAGTTCACCAGGCAGTAGGATCACTCCGATTGTCAAGGTTCGCAGTGCGATGAGTTCACCGGGCATCAAGAGTGCTCTGATTATCAAGGTCCGCAGTGCCATGAGTTCACCACGCTGCAGGAATATTCTGATTGCCAAGCACCACAGTGCCAGGAGTTCATCAGGTAGCAACAACACTGATTGCCTAGGTTTACAGTGCCAGGGGTTAACAAGCTAACGACATCACTCTCTTGGTGAAAATACAAAGTGGGATAAAAAATTCAGGAATCAACAGAGAAGATTGTAACTTAACAACACAGGATTATTTTCATCTATTTCCGTACAAGTTACTCGGTTTTGCATTTTTTGTTAGTCTGCATTTTGTGTCTGGTGTCATGTTTTTTTAAGTCCACTGGGCCTGTATGCATATGCTTATATTGAGCATGTGTGCATACGAAACAGTGTCTTGCACGCACACTTCTATAAGCCTGCATATGCCCACCTCAGCTTAAGTCGCACATAGTAATGATCTTCACACTGTGAAAATTTTATGATATTGGGAAAAAACATACATTCATCCACGCACACTTGCGCATAGACGTGATGGTTTCGACTGCATTGTGCTTTTGTCATACAATATTACTTTCTTTTATATGATGCATTGTGTAACCTGGCAGAATTTTGAAGCTTCTTTTCAATTTAGAAAACAGGATTAATTCCAACATGTTTCGTATTTACAGAACTGTTTCAAATGTGCCAAATGAAAATGATAAGAAATGAAAAAAATGTTGATTTGTGCATTGGTCCTTTTCATTTAAAAAAGAAATCGTCAAAGCTTTGTTAGCACCGCCTCCGAAGTATATGAGAGTACAAGAATTACAGTTACTCTTTACGATTACCATTCCGTCATTAATGGCCACTGATATTATTAGCATAGTCCGAGTCGGAGGATATTTCATGGTATCATGATCATGAATAGATACAAGAGATGTTTGTTACCCGGAACGCACTGTGAATTGTCGAGCAATGACTAACAGACGAGAGTGTGTTGCAAGTCACAGCGAGAAGACTACCGTGTACAGGAGCTTGACTCAGGAGTGACCGAAGGTGTCTGATGAAGAGAGGGAAGAGGCTGCTTAAGAGGTGTAGTTATCAACACCTCAGTTTGGATATTTCCCCCGGCAAGTTTGGTCCTTCGAGACCAGCTGAGAGTCTGCTTAATGAAGGGAAAGGTGAGAGGACCTCTTGCTTGTAACAATGACTAGAGGTGAGGTTTTGATATTTTGTCAAAAGAGTGTTTCTTTATGCCTTTAACTTTAGCTTAATAGGTAGCCTTTATTGCAGAAATTAGAAAATTAGAAAGTTATACGTAATGCAAAAAAAAAAAAAAAAAATTCTTTATATACTGTTATTATCCGCTAAGCATAAGCAGTTTTCATGACTAGCATTGTATCCTTTTTTGTAAATGGTGTGAAAAGCGTCAGGAACTTTAGTTACCCTGCCCGACTAGAGCCATGAGCTGCCAACATGTATCATACCGCTGCCACATATAGTATGGAACTCTACCATGGCTTGAGCTTGCACACTGCCTTTCACCACAGACTTTTCTCTCCTAAGATTCAAGCGGCAGATGAAATCTTCAACTTACGCCATGCCTAGTTTTTAGAATTTTGGTTATGTGTATGTGTGTGTGTGTGTGTGCAACTATTTGTAATTACCTATCGTGTTATAGAGGAAAGGAGTTCTACTCTCGCGGGTCCTCATCCCTTTGACAATCTCTACTGTCATGAAACTCTTCAAACTTCTTTATGATATCCACAAGTCCAAACTCAAAAATCGGTGAGCTCCATTCACCCACTACTCTTACGTTATAAATTTTATTTCCAAAAGGTTTCTTATTATTTTATGTTAATGACTCGAGTCCTTTTATCCCTACATTTTTCGGAGAACTGCCCACTGTCGAGGACATCAATCTGGTTGAAAAACTTAAGGATTGTTACCAGGTCAATTCTCACTCTTATTTCGTCCATGATGAGCTACGTTAAGACCTTTATAATAAAGCCTATCCTTCTAACTCATCTCTCTTGATTCTGGTACCGTCTTTGTTGCCCTTGTCTGGAACTTTTGTATTAGTTCTTTGTACTTGCTGTGGTGCGGTAATCAGACCTGAAAAGCAAGTTTTACATCTAAGCTTTTTTTTCCTTATGCCTGAATTTCAATGTAGTTCCGATATTTTCCAACAGACTCTTTGTTTTCTTAACCAGTCTTCTAAGATGAAACTCTATCGACAGATTAGGGACGATAATGACTCCTAAGTCTCTCACATGCCGATTCTTGCAGCTTATTTCCTTGGAGATGATATCTATGACAAAGCTATATAACCAGACCCACCCTCATTACTTTACATTCACTCGGGTGGAATTTCATCAACCATATATGAGACTTAATTTAGAGTCTGCCTAGATTCCCTGAATAAGTTAATGTAATCCTCGTCGATTTCAACATCCCCTATGAGTTTATATCATCTTCAGATTTACTTAGATAGGAGTTCCAGAACAGAATTTCCGGCACTCCACTGGTGACCTCAGCCCATACTGAAAAGGCTCCTCTGATATGTGGCTTTTTTTTTCTCTTCCACACACAGTCTTCTGACCCTTAAAGGCGACTTATCTTATTCCTACCTGGTGATTCAGCTTCTTAATCAGCCTCCCATGCGGTACAGTGTCAGATACTTTTGGCATACCAGATACAAACAATCCACCAGCCTTCTTATAAGTCGAAAGGAGAGCTTACTCTCTCGAAGAAATCTAGAGGCTTGATGTACATTACCTTTCCCTGAAACCATGTTTTATCTTACTAAGGAAAACATCTGTTTGGTTTCAGATCACCTCTTCCATTGCCCACCAGACCACACTCGTCAGGGAGACCCGTCTGTAGATCAGCGCCTCCTCCAGATTTCCTATCTTATTGAGAGTTCTTTTAGACAAATTTGACGTTTGTTTTTCTTCCACTCCCTAGGCACTGACATTCTCCAGCGACATCTCGAACAGTATTTCAAGCGTTTTGCCAAGTGTAAATCCACAAATCTTCTACACGTATGTTGAGATTACATTATAACCTCAAGCGCTGTATGAATGAAAATTAATGTTTTTTCTAGATATCTCATTCTACCCATTCTGTTTCACTGGAGTTAGAATAACAATGTCTACCACCACTTTAACCTGTCATTCAGCTCCTCACATATTGTCATATCATCCCTGCAATTCATCCTTCTAAACCCTGTAGTCTGATTACCTGCTTTTGCTTAACAATCTTTCCTGATAGATTCATAGAATAGTTTTGGATTTTCTTCTGTCTTAAAAACTTTTTTTTCTAGTTAGATTGTTCTCTCCTCTCTAATACTATTATACTCGTTCCTATGTCTTATACTTCACAAAAGGTGGCTGGCTGGAGTGTCGCCTATGTCTTCAGCACAACACATTTCAAAGCCCCTTTGCTATTAGAAATTTTTTCATTGAATTATTCCTCACTCTTTCTTAGTCTTCACTCCGTAAATGAGGCTAGGACAGTCCATGATCATACTCTTCTTCTTACAAGCACCACACACCTAACCATACCTTGCTATAATTATCACTTTTTCAAATAAGTACTCTTGTTAATTCCTATCTGCTCTGACAATTGAAAGCATCATGATGAGTGTTCGTCAAATCTGTGGCCCCAGGTCCCCGTCATCATAGGGTGCTAAGAATCTCCGGGTTTCAGCCTGACTCTCCTGCCAATGAGATGAGAGGGAGGGCTCTAGCAGTAGTAGTACCGGCCGCTTGCATGACTTTTCTCTCTCCGTGAGACCTTCCTCTTTTTCTATTCATTGCACCAACATTCGTGGTCTGTACAGTAACCTCTCCTAATATCTTACTTTTGTGTGAGAGACAGTTGTCTAATGATGTTCTCACTAGTCCCTTTTTCATATCTAACTATAATCTCCACTTGCGTTTCCGATTCGGAGGTGGAGTTTGTGCTTATTCCAACATAAACACATCTGTTGCACGCCTCAAGGACCTCGAGTCTCCAAACGCTCATGTTATGTGGCCGAAAGTTTGTCTCCCTACTAACACACTTGTCCTCCGTTTCGTCTATTGCTCTCCTAATTCTAAAAAATTTATTTCTTTCGTCGACTATCTGAGCTCCTGCCACTAGACTGTGACATACTCTCGTCCGCAAGCCGAGATCCTATACATCGGGGATTTCAATGTTCACCATAGGGAATGGTTGAATTCCTCCCATACGGATGGTGGAGGGATCAAAGCCCTCTCGTTCTCCATTCTCAGTGATTTTGAGCAAATCATCTCCTACCCTACCCATAGACCTGACCGCTATGACCACTCTCCTAATATTCTGAATTTGTTTTTCACCTCCAGTCCATCTCGCTGTAAATATACAATCTCGCCCCCATTTGGTTCATCTGATCATACCCTCATGAATTTATCTATTCTAACGGCACTTCCTCCTCCAACAGCCCCTTCTAAACGTAAATACTGGCACCTGAACAAAGCTGAGTGGAATAACTTATGTAACTTCTTTTCTGGCTTTCTCTAGGTAAGTTACTGTCTCTTATGTGGTGATGTTTCTGTCTCCGCCAGACGCATAACAGAGATTATTCTTGCGGGAAAAGAAGCAATTATCCCCTCTTCCTTCAAGACTACTTCTTCATCCAATTCATGGTTCAACCTTTCCTGTTTTGAAGCGGTTCAGGCAAAGGATCAGGCATATTGGGCTTGGAAAAACTCTCCTACCTCTGGCTTCCATTCAGCTTTTGTCACTGCCCGTAATAGCTACAAGCGCGGTATCCGTGAGGCGAAGCTTTCCTTCATTCAGAGGATGTGTGATAACCTCTCCTCGTCATCCACTGATAGATCTTTCTGGTCTTTAGTTATGGGCATCTCTAACTTCTGTCGCTCTATTTTTCCCTCATTTTTTCCTCCTGACGGTACTATGGTTGTCTCTCCCGTTGACAAGGCAACTCTCTTTCATTCCCGTTTCTCCTCTAACATCACCATGGATGAGTCTAACATTCCCGCACCCTCTGATGCTCCTCTTACTAATCCTATGACTCTTCTTGTAATCTGTTTTCGGATTCTGCGTTAAGCTAGTCTTTCTTTGGACACAAGCAAGGCTCATGGTCCTGATGGCATCCATCCCCGTGTACTGAAAGAGTGTGCTTCTGAACTTGCACCTGTGCTTGCTCGTCTTTTC
>JAYMFT010280671.1:0-10495 GCA_038088735.1 Panulirus argus | reverse complement strand
TTGTGTACCCCACTGAGATATCCTGTCCAAGTCTGAGTTTATTGAGGAAGCTACGTCAAGACAAGATGCAGATCAAGTGAGAGAAGAGAGAGCAGAATTGAAGGATGTGGATGAATGCAGTGTTGAGTCATCAGCGTATGAGTGCCTTGGACTACTTCTGAGCAGCTTTTCTCCCACACTATATACTCTTTAGACCTTCCACAAAGCATCTCTATCAACCCTATCATATGCCTTCTCCGGATCAATAAATGCCTCGCACAAATTCATGTTTTTTCTAAATATTTTTTGCACACATTCTTTGAAATACCTGATCCACACATCCTCTAACACTTCTGAGACCACACTGCTCCTCCCCGGTCTGATGATCTGTATATGCCTTCACCCTCTCAGTCAATACCCTCCCATACAACTTACCAGGTATATTCAACAAACTTATATCTCTGTAGATTTAACATTCTCCAGCCAATCATCAATGCAGTCACCTCTTCTTGATATATTCAACTGCAGTACCATCCACTTTAGCCATTTTGCCGCATTTCATCTTACGCAAGGCTTTCACCACATCTTCTCTCTTCACTAAACCACTCTCCATGTCTCTCATATTGCATACCACCATGAACAAAACACCCTACATTAAACACATTTAACAGTCCTTCAAAATACTCACTCCAACTCCTCATCATTTCATCTCTACCTGTGATCACTTCCGTTTTTGTTACATGCATAGAGTTTCTTACTATGAATGCATTTTCATTTTATTGGTTAAACAGTTCATTGTTCAGTCCCTCCTTATATTTGAGCTGAATACCAATTTCTGTTTTTCAAACAATATCCTGTATATTTCCATGGAATGAAGATGAGATGGAAGGATAGATAAAAAGATGATTCGAGTTATCAGGGCCTGAATGTTTTGGAGGATGTGAGGCATTAATGGATTAGAATGAATTGTGGTGGTATTCTGTACAGGTGCAACCTGCTGTCAGTGGTTTAGCTATATCCTGGGGAAGCCACAGATAGTTGTGCAGGGTGAGAATGTAGATTGTGGGCTCTGGTTTCTGCTAATGGGTGCAAGCAATTGAGACCATTCTTCATTTGTTCCTAGTGCTACCTTACTAAATCAGGAAATGGCAGATAAGTAAGGTAAAAAAGAAATTTGCACCAAACCGGAGAGTGATGTTGGTATTGAACACCAAATCAAAGTATTGCACAGAAAAAGTTGTTTAAGCATGTCCAAACCTTGATACATATGCTATGACAAGAGCATGAAAACTCAGGGTTGAACGTGTCATATTCTATCAACTAATTGATGCTAAATTCTGATTTGACAGAAAATTTCAGTTTTGGTTCTGTATTTTTTGTGTGCTAAAGAAAATGGATTTCTGTCGAAGAAGGTACGCTGCCGGAAGGGGATTAATGTGTATTTGCATCGTCATAGATGTGATATTAGAATCAAAATAGATTTCAAAATGCAATCATTAATTTTAGATTTAGTCATTCCATAGATTAGAAGTCATTTTTATCATTTCAGGCTCAAATTCCACTCCATTTAACCGTGAAGAACTAAATGCAATCCTCAAGTTTGGTGCTGAGGAGCTGTTTAAAGATGATGATGAGAATGAAGAGGAACCTGTGGTAAGATTTTCAGGCATATTTGATTTGTAAGATACATATTGATATACTTTTATTGTTTTAGGATACTCTAGCATGTTGGCAGATGTTGAGAAAAATATTTTTTCGTATTAAGATGATTCTTTAGTGTTGTATCAGTGCAATGCTTACTGTGATGCATTCGTGGGCCATCTAGGCTTGAGTCCACTTTGGTTTGAATCGTGTTCATGGCAGTTAACCCAACTGTTCGTCCTCCATTAGGGACTGCTCAGTTGACTAAGGGTAGTATATGTACGTATTACTGTAAAAGAGTCTTGGTGTTACTCAGGACCTTTCTAAAGGGTGCGCTACTTACTGTAACAGGGAATGCAGACTCCTTTGGAGTGAGAAGTTCTTTGGTGTGACTGCATTCCTTCTGGTACAGCCTTGCCTAAGGTATCTTTTCATTTAATGGGTAACGTCAAGCAGACAGAGTCCAGTAACACTTCGGATACACATACTTATTTTATTTATGTATGATTACCCCAGCACCAATTTGTATGGGAGTCCTGGTATTACCCAAGACCTTTCTGAAGGCACCTGCAGTACAAGACTGCATTACTTTCAGTAGCAGGGAAATGTAGACTCCTTTGGAATAAGAAGTTCTTTGATGAGACTCTACTCCCAGTGATACTGACTCATCAAAGTTGACTTTTCACTTGCAGTGTAAACTCGAGTAGATGGAGATCATTTTTTGATACTTGATCACCGTTTCCCATGATAATGAGGTAGTGCCAGGAACAGACAAAGTAAGGTTGCTGCCTCTGATATCCATTCCTTACCTGTCTCTTGTTATGCACTGAAACTTCAGCACCCTATACACATTCAGGCCTCAAGGACCTTTCCATGGTTTAGCTTTGATGCACCACATTCCCTGGTTCAGGCCATTAACAGCACATGGACCCCAGTATACCGCATCATTCCAATTCACTCTATCCCATGCACACCTTTCAGCCTTTTGCATTTTCAGGCCCCTTTGCTCAAAATCTTTTTCACTCCATCCTTCCCTCTCTAGTTCTGTCTCCCTGTTCTCCTTCTTCCCTCTACTTCTCACACATATATCCTCCTTGTCAACCATTCCTCTCTCATTCTCTCCACATGACCAAACCATTTCAGCACACCCTCTTCTGCTCTCACAACCATGATATTTTTATGACCTCACATCTCTCTTACCCTTTCATTACTTAATTGATCAAAGCTCTGCATACCACACACTGTCCTCAAACATTTCATTTCCATCACATCCACCTTCCTCCACTCAACCCTTTCTATAATCCTAGCCTCACATTCATATGTACTACTGTTGGGACTACCATTCTCTCATACATAACCATATTTATTTATCTATTTATCTATCTATATCTCTTGACACCTCTTTCTTTCTAGAACTCCCTCAAGCGGGTGGCGACGGCAATAGAATCTCCATAGCTAGTGAACTCTAGTGGCGCTTCTACCTAATGTTTTTGCCCACTCGGATAAAGTTCTCTTTTCACACATTCTTCAGTGTTCCCAGAACCTTTGCCCCCTCCCCCCACCCTATGACTCGCTTCCATTTCCATGGTTCCATTCATTTTTCCTCCATTCAGTCTTACACCCCAACTAACTTGTCCCTCAACCCTGCTGAACCTAATAACCTTGCATTCATTCACATTCACTCTCAACTTTCTCCTTTCCCACACTCTGTTAAAGTCAGTCACCACCTTCTGCAGTTTCTCACTCGAATCTGCCACCAGTGCTGTATCATACAGCGAACAACTGACTTGTATCCCAGGCCAGCTCATCCCCCAGAGACTGCATACTTGTCCCTGTCTCCAAGACATTTTGCATTTACCTCCCTCTACACACCATCCATGAACAAATTAAACAGCCATGGTGACATCACCAACCCCTGCCACATACCAACCTTCACTTGGAACGATTCTCTCTCCTCTCTTTGTAGTCATTCACACGCCTTATGCCCTTGACAAAAACATCTCTATCAGCCCTATCATATGCCTTTTCTAATATTCATAAATGCCACATACAAATCCATTTGTTTTTCTAAGTATTTCTCACACACATTCTTCAAAGCAAACACCTGATCCAAACATCCTCTACCAATTCTGAAACCACACTGCTGCTCCTCAGTCTGATGCTCTATACATGCCTTCACCTTCTCAATCAATAACCTCACATACAGCTTACCAGGTATTCTGAACAAACATATACCTCTATTTTGAACATTCACCTTTATCTCCTTTGCCTTTATATGATGGCATTATACATGCATTCCACCAATCCTCATGCATTTCACCATTATCCATGCATACATTGAATATCCTTACCAACCAGTCAACAACATGGTCACCCCCTTTCTTAATAGATTCAGCTGCAGTACCATTGACTCCTGCCGCCTTGCTGGATTTCATCTTCCGAGAGGCTTTCACCACCTCTTCTCTCTTCCCCAAACCACTCTCCCTGACTCTTCCACTTTGCCTACCATCCTGACCAAAACACCTTACATCTGCCACACTATCATCATACACATTTAACAGTCCTTCAAAATAGTCACTCCATCTCCTCTTCACTTCATCACAACTTATTATCACTTCCCTTTTAGCCCCCTTCACCGATGTTCCCATTTTTTCTCTTGTCTTTCGCGCATTATATACCTACTCCTAAAATCTCCCTAACCTGTATTTTCCTGATACTCACTCACCCTAACTCTCATATGCCCTCTCTTTCAACCCTTGTACCTTCCTGTTAACCTCCTGCTGCTTCTCTTATACATCTCCCAATCATGTGCACTCCTTCCCTGTAAGTACCTTGCAAATGCCTCTCTTCTGTTTCTTTAGGAACTTTACTTCATCCCACCACTCACTACCCTTTCTAATCTGCCTACCTCCCACCTCTCACATGCCACATGCATCTCTTGCACATGCCATCACTGCATCCCTAAATATCATCTATTCCTCACCTTCTCCCCTCGCTTCATTTACTCTCACCTTTTGCCAATCTGCAATCAATGTCTCTTGGTATTTCTTCACATTAGTCTCCTTTACAAGCTCACTTACTCACACCACTCTTTTGTTCCCATTTTTTCCTCTTTTTTTGAAAACCTCGACAAATTTTCAACCTTACCCCCACAAGATTGTGATCACATGTCCTGCCATTTGCCTCTCTCAGTGCATTTACATCCAAAAGTCTCTCTTGTTCACACCTATCAATTAATATGTAGTCTAATAATTCCCAATGACCATTTCTCCTACACACACATGTATACTTGTGGACATCCATCTTATAAAACCAAATACTCCCAATCACCAGTCTTTTTTAAGCATATAAACCCACAAGCTCTTCACCATATCCATTCATAACACTGAATACCCCAAGTGCACTAATTATACCCCCAACTGACACATTTCTTTGCTTCTTTAAATCACTCACCACTAATACCTGGTCTCTTTCGTCAAAACTGCTGACACACTCGCTCAGCTGCCTTCAAAACACTTGCCTTTACATGATCTCTCTTCTAATGGCTATGTGCTTAAGCACCAATGATATAATCACCCAAATCTTGTCATCCACTTTCAGTTTTACCCCCCATCAGTGGAGAACTTACTTCTTTACATTCTGTTACACACTCCCAGAACTCCTGCTTCAGGAGTAGTGCTACTCCTTCCTTATCTTTTGCCCTCTAACCTACCCCTGACTATACCCTTAAGGTATTTCCAAACCATTTCCCCCCTTTCCCTTGAGCTTTGTTTCACTCAGAGCCTGAACATCCAGGTTTCTTTTCTCAAACATACTACATATCTCTCATCTCTTCTCATGTTGGTTACATCCACACACTTTTAGGCACCTCACTCTGAGCCTTCGAAGAGGATGAGCTCTCCCCACCTGGCTGTTTCTCCTGTTTTTTCTTTTAGAAATTGATATACAAGATGGGGAGGGTTTCTGTCCCCTCGTTCCTGCCCTTCTTTGTCGCCTTCTATTCCTTGCAGAGAATAAGAAGAAATTCTTTCTCCCATACCTTGTTAATTGATGTTACTGTACACTCCCTTCTCGAAGTTACAGTGCAAGCTGAAAGTCATTTCTGGTGAGCCTGTATATTTGGAAATAGTCTTTTTTGTCGAAGAACCTCTCTCCAAAGAAGTCTACATTTCCCTGCAACTGGAAGTAGGACAGCCTTTGGCTGCCAGAACCTTTAAAAAGCTGCTGGGTGACACCAGGACTCTTTCATAGAAATTGTTCTCAGGGTAATTATAGATAAATATGACATCAACGAGGTACCCTTGATTTGGGCATTCAGTTGCCTCTGCCACCTCAGATTGGAAAAAAGTGGGATTACAGATACTAAAAGAGATGGCAAATGTTCTGATATTCCATAATTAAGGAGCACAAACACAAGTGGTTTCCCCATCTATGTATTTTATAAAGTCTTAGAAGCTGAAACTTAAGTGCATCTGGTATCAGGAACCAGCTATGTATTGTTGGACATGGGACACCATTATTGCAGATGGAATTGATCACATTTTTGTAAGTATTGTGTAGACACTTGTCCAGGACTCTCACTAGTCCAGTTTTTGTACCTGGTTGTGTCCTTAATGGAATTGAAAGTGAATCTTGAAATATTCTTTAAGAGATTCAATGATGAAATGCCATGTAAGCAGTTGTTTTGTAAACCTGTTTGATGTCCCTATTATAACTGAGAACTCTGTTGACTTTTAGAATGCCTTGAAACCCAGATTCTGGGAAACAGCATTGAAATCCCCCGCAAGCATGCTTTGGTCAGGAAGGAGATTCTTTTGGGAAATTGCACTATTAAGAGACTCGGAGCAAAGTTGGTTGGCTGTATACTCCTTTGTCTCCCCTACCCCCATCCTTCCTCCACAAATGCTTGCAAGTGGTAATGTTGTGGAAAAAAATTCCTTTGTTGAGGCTGTGTCATCATCATTGGATGGAAAAGAGTACTGTTTAGCATCATCTAATATTTTCTTGACCCAAGAGGGCCTTTCTGACTTTGGTCCTTAGATTGCAGCCTTGAAGCTGCAGGAGCTCCATAAAAAGAGTTCTTGTGTTTAATAATTCTTTTATGAACATTTGCCTGCAGCCTCACCTCTTCAGGTTCATTTCTTACCTTTCTCAGTAACTCGTTTCATTGGAATTCCTCAAACTAATTATTTTGCCGTTGATTATTTGTGGTGTGTTCATGAAATATTTTCTGGTTATCCTTTGATTACCCAAAGTATTTCTTTCACAATTTATTCATTCTTCATATGTTAGTACTGAATATGTTTCTTGCCTTTTTGTGTATATTTCATAAGCTGCCTTACTGCTCTGTCTCCTATACCTTTTCCACAATGTCCCATCTCTGTTTTGTCTAGATATATCCTGCTGAACTTGTCTTTTCCTTTCTTGCTCTTATCTCACCATTTCATATTGCTGCTACCCATTTATGAACTTAATTACATTATTAGAATTTTGACATAAGAAAAAATAATGGCAATACATTTATCATTTAGAGTTATTAGGTATCATAATTGTAATATATTTATATGGATTTTTATATCTGCCACAGTGTGATATTGATGAAATCCTCAAGAGGGCTGAAACTAGGGAAGAAGCACCATCTTTGGCTGGGGAGGAACTGCTGTCGGCTTTCAAGGTAGCATCATTTACTCTGGATGAGGATGAAGAAGTATCAAAATTGGACTCCATAGCAGATGAGAACACAAAAGACTGGGTATGTACTTAGCTCTGGCTTTGATTTAACTTTTTGTTTTACATAGGATCACAAAAGCATTTATATGAAAGTACCAAAGCATAAAAGTTGCATCTGGCATGCGAAAGGTAGGAGATGGGCAGATTAGAAAGGGTAGTGAGTGGTGGGGTGAAGAAGTGAAGTTGCTCTTAGAAAAGAGAGTCATTTGGGTGTTACTAACATCAAAGGAATGCAAATAATTGAGTGATGTATAAGAGAAAGTGGTAAGAGTTCAAGAGGAAGGTGAAGGGGATTAAAAAGAGGTCAAATGAGAACTGGGGTGAGCGAGTATCAGTAGACTTTAGGGAGAATAAGATGTTTTGGAAGAAGGTGAATAATGTGTGAATAACAAGGGAACAAATAGGAACACTGGTAAAAGGGTCAGTAGGGGAAGTGGTAACAGGTAGTGATGAAGAGATGGAGTAAGTATTTTGAAGGACTGTTGAATGTGTTTGATGATAGGGTGGCAGATGTAGGATGTGTGAGTTGTCATGGTATGCAGAGTGAGTCATGGAGAGTGTTTTGGTGAAGAAAGAAAAACTTAAAGCCTAAAGTAAGATGAAAAGTGGCATTGCAGCTGGAATGGATAGTATTGCTGCTGAATTTATTAAGAAATGGATGACTGTGTTGTTGACTGGTTTTTAAGGATTTTTAGTGTATGTATGGATTGTGGTGAGATGCCTAAGTCGTAGTATCAGGAGCCCGCCTCATTAGCTCCAGACCTCCCAGATGCCTAAGGATTGGTGGAATGCATGTATAATACCATTGTATAAGGGCTAGGGGGGATAAGGTCCTTCCAGAATATTTCCTTATTTTCCCAGAAGTTTGCTGTTACTCGCTGTCCCCAATTGTTATTTGCCCTTTTTCTCTACCTCTGAACCTTCTACTTGACATTCTGTCACTTTTGTTTGTACATCTCTGGATCATACATCTGTCTTTTCTCTTTCCCTAGCATCTTCACTTCTTCATCCCATTACTCACTCCCCTTTCTAACTTGCCTTCCTTCCCTTCTGAATGCTATGTACTACTTTTGCACATGGCAGCACTGCTTCCTTGAATACCACATATTCCTCACCCACTCCCCAAGCTTCATTTATTCTCATGGTTTGCCATTCTTCATTCAGTCTCTCATGTTATTTCTTCACACAAGCCTCTTTTCTATGCTCATTCACATTCGCTACCATCTTTTCAACCCATATTATTTCCATTTTTCGAAAGCTTCTACAAATCTTCACCCTCATCCCACCAACTGCCCTTCTCAGCACATTCACAAGAGTTTCTCTTTCGCATGCCTGTCATTTGGTACATAACACAATAATCCTCGCTTACCATGTTTCCTACTCCACTTTTGCTTTCATATGTACCCCTGTTAAATGAGCTATTCCCAATCACAAGTCCTTTCTCAGCGCGCAATTTCACAAGCCGTTTATCATTTCTCTTCATCTTACAGAGTACCCAGTCTCCCCAATAATACCCTCATCTCCCACATTAAACAGTTTTGTATTCAAATCACCTATCACTAATAGCTGATTCCTTGCATTAAAACTGCTGACTTACTCTCTCAGCTGCTTCCAAAACACTTAACTCATTTCATCCTTCATTTGATGGCATGGTGCATATGCAATAATGATTTCCTCCCTCTTGTAATCCACTTTCATATTTACCCTCATCAGCCCGGTGCTCACTTCCTTACACTTTTTCACACATTCCCCCAACTCTCTCAGCAGAAGCGCTATCCCTTCCATATCTTTACCCCTCACACTAACCCTGACCTTACTCCGAAGGTATCTCCAAAGCATTCCTTGCCCTCAGCCGTGAGCCTTGTTTTACTTGGAGATAGAACATCCAGGTTCCTTTCTTCAAACATCCCTCTTTTCTTTTCATCTTGGCTTAATCCACACACATTCAGACACCTCAGCTGCAGCCTTTGAGGAGGATGAATACTCCTCACTTGACTTGTTCCTCTGTTCCAACTTTTGGAAATTGAAATACAAGAAAGGGAGGGTTTCCAGCCCCTTGCTCTTACCACTCTTAATTGCCCTTTAGGATTACAGGAAATTTGTGAAAGTGTTTTCCTTCTTCATTCTCCATCTATCTATATCTCTGATGCCTGTTTGCGACTGGAAGTCCCTCAAGGGGGGAGCCTTACAGCAAGAGAGTCTCCATAACTAGTGAACTCCAGTGCCACTTCTTAGCCTTAAGTGCCTCACCCTTAGCAGGCCAGTGGCAGAGGGCAACTCTGGCACAGTGTTTGTAGAGACTTCTATCTAATATTCCTACTGCCTACTTCTACCTGCTTCTCGTGCCTAATGTTCATATCTCCTACTTCTAACTAATGTTTCTACCTAATGCTCCTGCTTAAATGTTTCTAGGTAGTAATTCTGTCTGTTGCTCCTATACATTTTGCCAAAAGGCAGGGCTAGTGCATAGTGCTTACTCCAGAAATATCTAGAGTTATGAAGAATGAACTGTGTGAATTAAGTGTTGTCAGAGGTTATGTATGACAAGGAGAGATTGTATGTTTGTGGACAGAATGCCAGTAGTCCACATGTGGGTGAGTCAGAAAGAAAAAACAGCTACCTGGGTCAGAGGACTGCAGCTTGACAAACACTGAAGTGCTAGCTCACTGTGAAGGCATCACTAACCCTCACAATACCCAGGTGGGTAGTGCTGGTAATATACCTCCCTGGTCATTGGCTGTCTACCAACTAATACATTCTGTGTCATCAGAGATTTGAATATAATTATATTCATTTTGATATTTGTTTCTCTCATGTTTGTTCAAAAATTTCCACATGAGCAAGGTAACTTCCAGAAGGGATGATTTAACCTTAGAAGAAAAAATACTTATTTGGTTCTCTTCTCAGTTCCTCCTTTTGAAAAGTGATACAGGAGAGGAGGATCTCCAGACACACACATCCTCTCCTCCTCCCCTGCTCTTGCTGCTACTAGTTATCTTCTATGACACACAGGAAATTTTTTTTTTTTTTTTTTTTTTTTTTCATACAAATTCGCTTTTCCCGCGTCAGCGAGGTAGCGTTAAGAACAGAGGACTGAGCCTTAGAGGGAAAATCCTCACTTGGCCCCATCTCTGTTCCTTTTTTG
>JAYMFT010280660.1:0-10495 GCA_038088735.1 Panulirus argus | reverse complement strand
GCCAAGTGAGGATTTTTTCCTCTTAGGCTTAATCATCTGTTCTTAACGCTACCTCGCAAATGCGGGAAACAGCAAATGTGTATGAAAAAAAAAAAATATATATATGTATGTGAATAGATGGGTCTTTCTTCGTCTGTTTAATGGCACTACCTTGCTAATGCAGGAAATGGCAATCAAGAATATAAAATAATAATAATAATAAATACATTCATACATTCTCACCTTCACCCATTCCTGGTGCCACCCTGCCCCACTGGAAACAGCATCACCATCCACTGCGTTGGCAAGGTAGCACCATGAAACAGATGAAAAAAGGTAACTTCCACTCACACTCATTCTCTAGCTGTTAAGTGTAATGCACCAAAGCCACAGCTCCCTATCCACATCCAGGCCCCTCTGACCTTTCCATGCTTTCCACACAATTCTTTTCAGTAGGTTGCTAACTGACTCAGGAAGTAAAATCCATTCAAACAATCACAAAAATAATATAAGATATGGGTAGTACAGACTGAAGAAAGAATGCTAGCTGAAACATCATGATATTATGGCATCACTATATAGCATTCTTTGTCTTTAATCTATACCATTCATTTTCTTCATTACTTTTGTTTCGTAAGTACATAAATAATATAAATTAATGAGCTATACAACAACCTACTATATGAAAATACAATTTCCCCATATTCTGCTTGCTAGCATAACTAATCCAGTGTTGGACAGCTGTTCCATGACCAACAGCTATTTTCTCCATTAATTAGTTGAGAAAATACTGAAGAGAAGCATGTAACTCCAAATCATGTATCATTATGTGCTAAATTTTAGAATTTTTTTTCATATGACACAGCATATGCTACCATCAACTATGACTTTAGTCATGATTTAGTCGTGCTTAATATATGCATCCAATATAAATGATAGCATTACATATCATCTAAAATAAATTATAAGAAAATGTGGTACATAATTCCAAAGCTAAACCGTTTTATATCTATTTGATACTTAAGAGTGAGATATGTTAAGAATTTGATCAAAACAAAATGATCTATCTATATCTCTGATGGCTGTTCCCTTCAGGAACTCCCTCAGGGTGTGGCCATGGCAAAAGAGTCTCCATAACTGTTGAACTCCAATGCTGCTTCTTAGCCTTTAGTGAATCACCCTTAACAGGCCACTGGCAGAAGGCAACTCTAGCACAGTGTTTTCAGAGGCTCCTACTTAATGTTCCCGCCTAATGTTCCAACTTACTACTTCTTCCTAAAGCTACCACCTGTTGCTCCTATCTACCTAATGTTTCTACCTACTGCTCTGTTTAATATTCCTGCATGCTATTCATATCTACAGTGCTCACCGTTAGAAAATATAGTTACAAAAAATGAGCTGTGTGAGTTAAGTGTTGTCAACTGTTATGTGTGACAAGGATAGACTATGTTTGTGAACAGAATACCAGTAGTCCACATGTGGGTGAGGCAGAAAGAAATGACAGCTACTTGGGTCAAAGGAGTGTAACATGACAACGTAACCCCTTATGTAATGAGCTTCAAATGTCACAAAATTACAACAGGATTTCCTGCTACAAGTTATGGTACAGGTGAAACTAATAGCCAAAACAACTTTATGGTCTATTAACTGCTAACAGATATCACTAATGCAAAATGTATCTCTTGCATGTTCTGCAGAGATCCGATTCCTTAGGTTGAAAATTAAAGAACCAACAGCAGGATCACAATGTGGAATTAATCATTATCCCTTCACAATTTATTATTGCCTACAGTGAGTGTCTGTATAATAGCAATTAACTTAGGAGATGATTCTGAAAACATCTGTATGACTTACTGTGTGATTTTCATAATCTATGCAATTAATCGAAATAGCAAACAGTACTGGCATCTTCCCTAGAGTGTGATCTAAAAGACCAAAAAAATTCCTCATACCTTTACCTATAACAATCATTCTCAAACCAAGCATGCAATACCTTCTGTATTTTTGCTAAACTGTGGGTCCTGCCGAAACAGCATTGACTGTTAATATTCAATAAAACCACAAAAGCAACTAAATAAAAAAAGTCTAGTGAGTCTGTAAACAGTGATGCTACTGTACCAACAAACACCAGCAGTTCTTTCCTATGACTTTTGTACCCGTCGATATACTATATAAGATATTACTGCGACACCAACAGCTGCTGTTAATGATGCTAATAAAGCTTTTCTTTGTTTCAGGGTTCCTCTGAGCAAAGTCAAATGCACTACCTTTGTTGAAAAGGATGTAGCTCTCTGCAAAATAGTAACATCTTAATATTAATGTCGGCACATTTCAAAATATAAACTAATTAGCATTTCATTGCACTGTACTTCAATTATCTTGGAAAAAACTGTGAGGTAAGGTTTACATTCTTAGGAAGAGCAAAGGAATAAAATGAAGTCTCACCTTAAATGAATCTCTCTCTTGTATCCTTTCCCAGTAAGCTTGCAAGAAAGGACGTTTTCCTTCTGTCCAAAATCTTCTTTCATAGCCCAACACATTAACGAGATTTAGAAGAATTGCTAAATCTATATCAGCAATGCTAAATAATTCTCCACACAACCACCAATGTGATTTATCTGAAACACAAATGTAACTATACAGGCTTACTAGATTGTACACAATAATGAAAGACAAGTTAATTATGAGATGAATTTTTTTGAGATAAATAAATACAACAGCTATTTACATGTAATGAACAGTCACTTGGAATCACTATGAGGCAAGCCTTAAGCTTATGAACATATTTGTTGATCTTACTGCAAAAAGTCATCTGAATTTTCTATAAAGAGCACGCAAACCTTTGTTTTAGTATACCATTCCAAGATACAGGATTTCATTAAAAGTGCAGTATCATCAAATGAATTCAAAATACTATATTTTCAAAAGTGAATTTTCTAACTGGAATGAAAAGAATGGAATCTTTAGATTAGCATGACCTGATCAGAGCATTCAAGTTTTCAAAACAAATCAATGATGTGGATAGTGGACAATTTTCTGAGAGTTGTACGGATAGGGCAACCAGAGGAAATAACATGAAATTATGTATGAAACTTATCTAGGATGTAAAGAAATGCTTTCATATTATATGAGTCATAGATGAATGGAACAGAATAACTGAGGACATGGTTAATGCAGACAGCATACATACATTTAGAAGAAAGTACAATAGTAGAGAATGTGTAAGGGATGGGGACCCACTAGTGTAAAACTTTCTCCCATACATTAAAAACAGGTAAATTATACCCTGGGAGGAGGTACTAAACTACAGCCCAGTCTTAATGATGAATGTGGCTTGTAAGGTTCTAGCAAGGATAAATAAAATGCAAATGGATGAGAAACTGCATGGTCTTAGAAAAAGGAAGTCATGGATAACAAACCTCTAGATTTCTACATAAGAGTGAGCTCTGTCTTAGATAAAAGGGCAGGCTAGGTGGAGTGTTTGTATCTGGAATGCCAGACAGCAACTGAAACTGTACTGCCTGGAAGGCTAGTTAAGAAACTGGATCACCAAGCACAAATAAGGGGGAAAATCTTTCAATGGACAGATGATTATCTCAATGAAAAGTAACAGAAGATGCATGCCATAGCAGCCTTCTCCACATGGGTCGAAGTCACCAGCAGAGAGCCACAAGGTTCAGTTCTACGACCTTTACTCTTCCTGATTTGTGTAAATGAATTGCCTGAAGGTATGGATGTCTAACTGAATATGTTTGTAAGAGATGCAGAAGTCATGAGGGAAATGACAAGGAGATGGGTTGCATCAGCTTATAAGAGGACCTCAACAGACTCCAAAGTTGATCTTATACATAGTTGATGAAATTTAACCCAAGTAAATTTAAAGCAATGAATATGGGGCAAAGGGAAAGAAGGCCTTAATATGATAATTATCCGTAAGGAGATAAGCTTCAAGATTGTGTGTGTGAGGAGGACTTGGGAGATGACATCAACCCTAAACTCTAGGCTAAGTCCCACATTAAGAGAACAGTAAAGGAGACAAACAGGGCACTAGCAAGTATCAGAATAGCTTTCAAGTATATGAATAAGGAAATATTAAGTAATCTTTTCATATCCTACATTAGTCCAAAACAAGAATCTGCTTCTCAAATTTACTTAATTCACCTTAAGAACCTCAATGAGCTAATACAGATGGTCTAGACAGCAACAAAAATTGGTACCAGAACTAAGACAGCACAGTTACAGGGAAAGGCTATAGACTTTAACTTTGCCCAACTTTGAAAAAAGAAGAGAGAGGGGTGACCTTATCATATGATTTAACTTTTTATGACAGAGCAATGACATGAACAGCAAACAGATATTTGAAAGATGCAGGAACAGAGCAACCAGAGGACAGAACAAGAAATTAAGCTGGAAGCATGTTAAAAAAGGATGTATATTATTAAAATGGTGGATGATTGAATTAGAATCACTGAGGACTGGCCTACTACAAACAAAATACATAAATTCAGAAAGTTGTATGATAGAGAATGTTCAAGAGTTTGGGCCCTATGAGTATGAAACTACCTTCCCATACAGCACAAATTGGTAACAATTACACTAAAACATGTGGTATGAGGAGGGATAACCAAATGACAAATGATACAGCAAGGATGAGGTGTAAAAGTAAGAAAAGTACATTTGAGACAGCTGGAAAAAGGGAGCTTGGACATAAAATGATGAGTGAGAAGAGGCTGACTAAAAGGGTACACATATCAGGAGATTGGGAAAACACAGGAGGAGGTGGATGGATGGAATGAGAGATGCTTCGAGTTACTAAGACCTGGAGATGAAGGAGGGTCAGAGGCTTACATGCGAAGCAGCGAGTTGGAGCAATGTGGTATGCAATTGGTGATGTACTGTTCATGTACTGAACAAGGCATGTGAAGCAGTAGGGGAAACTATGGAAAGATCAGTGGGGCTTGGCTGTAGATAAGAAGGCTCTGGTTTCAGTGCATTATATATGACAGTTAGAGAGTGAATGTCAGCACATGAGGCCATTCTTCCTCTGTTCCTGAAACTAACTTGCATCACAGGAAATAGCAGGCAAGTATGAAAAAAATACAAATGAGACTGACTCCATATCTGAAAAAATGACATTTCACATGTTCAATCATAATGAAGTAGAGAGGTTTCCACAAAAAAATTGAAATACAACACCTCAGGAAACACCCGAGATCCTCCCATAACACCAACTTCACAAGGGAGAAGTTGAAGAAATGAATGTCTACATTAAACACTTCAACCAACCCTAGATGCCTTCAGATATACAAGGCCCTCTAAATTATGGAGAGATCCCTATGTATGAACCTGCAGACTGAAAATCTTCTTGGACTATCGAATGCTCAATGCCTGACCTGTCCCAGCATGAACGAGATGAGAACTGGTGACATCATGCAGCAGCACCCCAGTTGATGTGACGGAGCCAGCTTTCATTGGTCAGACAAGGGAGTAACAGCCTAACGTATTCTTCCTTTATGGGTCAATAATTTTTCCCTTGATCTCTGATTTTTGTACATATACCTAGACCATACCGTACTGACCTTACACCTTAGAATGTGACATGAGTCACGAAATGTTGTGCTGCACTCTGTTACTATGTACATAAGAAGAATTACACTATTGGCTTTTACTTGCATCTGGTTCTATCCTTGTTACAAACTTTGGCCAGCTTATTGGTAATCTATCCAAGCTGCATACAACAATCATTAAACAAGTTGAGATTATCAGCAAGAAACTGTCATATGCTGAATTAGCAGTCACATTTATTGAAAAATGTTTATGAAAAGATTTCCTGTCAATAGACATTAATATCAGTATCACTCTGGCAATGATTATTGCGTGGCCATCAGCAACTCAAGGGTGTGCCATTTTGATAACTGCTTCTTTCCCTACATGTCAAAGCTTTGGAACTCTCTACTTCTCATGTCTTTCCCAATAACTATGACCTGGCTCATTTCAAGAGACATGTTTTTCACTTTCTCAAAACTTCGTAAATAATTTCCCTGTCTGTTTTTCCCCTTTTCTCAATTCTCTCTATATTTCAAGTAGGGCCCGGCCTTGATGTGGACTTTTGTCCGTGACTGGAGCCTTCATCATAAAAAAAGAAGGTATAAAGACCTCTCTTACTCAGTCAGTCGATTACTTTGTACGACGCAAAGTGGATGATCAATGCGAAACGTACAATATCTTTCTTTTATACCAGATCTGCTCTTACACTAAATGGACTCTCCTGATGCCCCATTGGCGGGCCTTTGACAGATATTACCCTTCTAATTAAATTTTTTTTTTGTGATAAACTAACAACGACAGTTCCATTGGCTTAGGGATGTTATGTCATGGGTTTGTCATTCCCGCCAAAAGTCTTGGGATGGGACGGCTGGGGCCAAGAATAGCCACAAGGCAGTCGTCATTGTAAGGAGATTAAAGAAGGTTTTTCTGTCTCCGTTATTGTCCCACTATTCTACACAATCTTACGGCTGACGGAACCATAAGGGCTTGCAGCGACATAATGGAGTGTCTGGTCTTCCATTGTCTAAAGAAACCATAGTCTGGTTTCAGGCGCTGTTCTCCATCCCTTTGCAGCAGGGACCGCAGCAAAGCTTCTTTCTTGAGGACGTGGCCTACCAGACTGTTTGATGCTGTTGACCAAAAATCTTTATAAGCTGTCCAGGCCTGGCTGGTCCGTTACACCTCAAAGAATTTTGTTCTGTTGATTTTTGAGAGTCTAGAGGTCTTCCGTGTCTACTGCCACTTCCCCATCTACTCGACTCACTGATACTCACTCGTTTTCTTGTTCCCCTGACATTATTCACCTTTCTTCCAAAAACAATTTCTTATTTTCACTGAAGGTTGCAAGTACTCTCTCACTACATTTCTCGACTGCTCATTATTTCAGCCCTCGCTCCTTCCCCTTGACTTTCTACCGCTTTCTTTTATGTAATTCCCAGTCACTCGCACTCCTTCCTTGAAGGTATTGCCCATACATCTCTAATTTTTCTTTAACTAGCAACTTAAAAAAGCTCATCCAAGTATTCACAACCCTTTTTCAACCTCCCACATCCCACCTTCCGCATACCACACACTTCACCCGTGCAAGCAAGTAATGTTTCTTCCCCAAATACCTTCCATTCTTCACCCACTCCTCTAGTTTCGCTCACTCTCATCGCTAGTTACTCTTCACCCAATCTGTATCGTCATTTCTACACATATTCCTATTTTCTAAGTTCAGCTACTTTAACCACCCTCTTTCCACCCATGTTATATCCTCTTTGCCTCCACCAAGAAGTGATCACACATCCCACCAAATAGCTGTTCCTTTCAGCACATTCACATTCAGTGGTCTCTCCTTTGTTCGCCTCTCTGCTAGTATATAATCCAGTAAAGCCAGCTGATCCCCAAACCAGCTTACTCACGTATGGTTATCTATGCATCTTTTATTTTGAAACCAAGTATTCCCAACCACCAATCTGTTTTCACCACACAACTCAACAAGCTCTTCATAACTTTCATTGATAATGGGTACCCCAGGATTCCCAGTTATACCCTCATCTACCACAATACCCACTCTTGCATTCAAATCTTCCACCACTAATACTGGAGCCCTTGCATCAAAATATCTGAGGCACTCATATGGTTCCTCAGAAAAAAAAAAAAGCCTCTCTTCCTCACTCCTATCGGTATCAGGTGCATAAGCTCCGACAATCGCCCACTTCTCGTGATCTACTTTCAGTCTCACCCACATCAGTTTGGAGTTCACTTTCGTACAACTCTATATCACAAAAGTTATATCAGTGCAGCTGCAGTATACATCTAAAATGTCTGATTCTAATCTGAAAATAGCTGATCCTATCACAAGAACAGCGACGCAGAGAAATTAACTACAAGCATGTATGCCATAAGTCAGGGCTAGCGTGTAGTGCTCATCGCGCGTCCTGTTTATTTCACAATAATTTTCTTCTGTGTCGCCACACCCCGTGCATATTTGTCTATTCTGGGTCCGTGTGTAAATGTTTTTAGTCACGTTGTCGACTTTCAGTCGTCACTCCTTGCAGAACTTTTTCTTTTTTTATAACTCGTTAAGCTAACTACAGAAGAATCTCTCCATCTTTAGTTTTCTTTATTGCCGTCTCTCTCTCTCCTTGGTAGCACAAGGGTGTCATCATATATATATATTTCCTCTCTTCCTTCCAAGATTTGCATATTTCAAACTATCTCAAAGTACATGTGTTTCTTTCTCTCAATTTCGCTTATAAAGTGTGTTTAAAGTCAATCAGGATTATTTACTTCATTTTGTTTAGTTGGTAACCAGACAACAGTAATATTCAATTTCGCTTCTAATATATAGAGACATTATATTCATCACAAGCATACAAAAATGATTCCAAAATTCATATTTGTTTATGACAATTCCTAAATCTTTAACGCTTTCTCTTCCCTCGCAGTCCTTACTCCTGCTGGACCATTGGAAGACATCGCCGCAGTATCTTCATGATAGTTCCATGACTTATATTTTCATCGAATTCCGTCAAGTTTACTTCTTTCTACTCATATAATATACATTTTCTCTTTTCATTTTCTGACCAATTTTGATCCTATCATTTCATTAACTCATCTGCAAAGACTTCTAAATATCCTTTCTTTCAGCACTTCAGCTTTGTCTGTGTTGTTTTCACAATTATCACTGACGCCAGAACTGTTCCCTTATGTCAGACGTGATGAAACACCATGTTCGTCTGACAGTTTCGTTTAGCGCTGCTCTGAATCTTCCGTTTCCTAGAAACACCTTGAGCCATCTTGCTAGTTTATCTTTTAGGTGTTGTCACGCCTTTTTGTCTGACAAAATTTTGTAATTCAGTTCTACCAAGTACCATAGTAGTTAAGGATATGTTTCCCTCCTAATTCCTTACATTAACGCTTCATTTACTGTACTGTAGTGAGACAGTATATGAATTTGTGCATTTTGCTTTGGTATAATCCGTAATGACCTTCGTTGATATATCTACTGTTCGTCAGGTGTCTAAATACATCTTCCTTAATTACTCTTAAACTGACGTCAAACTCACTTGTTTGCACTGTTTAGGCATTAACTCAAATCCTCTTTGTTTATTAACAGGAATTTCTACCATGCTGTCTTTATATATATTTTCTCTGAATAACAATATTATCGAATAGCAATTGCCATTCTTGTCTTATTTGGGTAAAAAACTGCTAATCCATCTAGTTCTTGTAACTATTATTTTACGCGTTCTGTTACTTTAGGAGTTGTGATTGTATTCTCAAAGATTTGGTTAAACATTACTGAAGTCTTTAAATTTTCAGCTGCCTACTGACTTGCACTGATGGATCAGCATTCTGCATACTAATTTGGGTTCATTATCATACTTTTCTCCAGCTTCAAAAGGTCTGCACTCAAGTTGTTTGGCCTTTGCTTTGTTCACATAATTACAAGGTACTTTTTAATTCTGTCCCGTGATATTAACTACATTTTTTTTTCATTTATTGTTTGTTCCCTTCTGTGCCATTCCATTATTACGTTATCAACAATATCTTATTCTTCATTCAGGTTCTTCTATCTCTTCTTTGCTTACTGCTTACTATTTGACGTTTCCAGTCTATTATCTATCCATTTTTATCGGTTTTTCTTTATCAGTCCATCCTTTCTTTATCTTTTAATTGGTATAAAGCCTTCAGCTCTTTAGCTTCGTCTCCCTTAGAACGCCGTTGTGTTTATATCTGCATCTTTGACTTTAGATATATAATTCTGATTCACATCTGCAGTTAGGTTATTAATCAAGCTCCACTTTAGTTTGTCAAAGTGGAAACTCAAGCCATTCAATCACCAGGCGTGCCATTCCTTTAATATCATTCATTTATATCTTCCTCCATAGTTCTCATAATGATATGCAGTGACGTCCATATATCATGGTTTGCTATACATGCATTATCTACTTAGGCGTCTGTGAAGAATGCCACAACATCTGCAAAATGGCTACTTGTTGATATGTGGTTTACGTACTTCAGGTTGCGCCTCTCGCAATACTCTCTTCAGTTGCTTATCTTCACCAGTTAGCCCTTTTAGCGTTCCATTTTCAGATACACAACCAGAAAGAAGAGCGTCATACCCTACATGGTGTGTCCTGCTACCCTTGTTGACCCAAGCATCGTGTCCTCAGGCTAGAGGAAGATGTCATTCGCCTTAACCTTAACCTTGGACCTAGGAACTCTGAACTCCTCAAATGGCCCACTTTGGATTCAAATTAGCGACTGAGCTGAATTGCGGGACTGCTTCATTCACAGGGGCTGGAGGCGGATGTGCGAGGGAAGCGGGGCAGATGACGTTCCATTAGGAGACCCTGTAGCTGTCTATATCAGGATTTACACACACACACACACACACACACATATATATATGCATATATATATATATATATATATATATATATATATATATATATATATATATATATATATATATATA
>JAYMFT010280649.1:0-10496 GCA_038088735.1 Panulirus argus | reverse complement strand
TCAATCCTCTGTTCTTAACGCTACCTCGCTAATGCGGGAAACAGCGAATATGTATGAAAAAAAAATATATATATATACACAAAGAGAGAGAGAGAGAGATGGAAAGGACAAGATTTTGAGCAATCAGGGCCTGAATGTGTAGGAGGGTGGAAGGCTTGCATGGAATAGAGAGAATGGGAACAATGTGGTATACTGGAGTCAATGTGCCATCAATGGACTGAACCAGGGCATGTGAAATGTTCAGGGTAAACCAGGAAAGATCTGTGGGACTTGGTTGTGGATAAGGGGCTGTTGTTTTGGTGCACTGCAAATGACAACTAGAGAATGGATGTGAGCAAATGTGGCCTTCCATAATCTGCTCCTGGCACTACCTCACTAAAGTGGGAAACAGGGATCAAGTATGAACAAGATGAAGATATATATATGTGAGGAGATACTCATACAACTTTCACCATCTTAAGACTACAAGGCTCAGCAGTTAAATTGGTGAAAACTAAACTGAATAAGAGACATTTTGCACAGGCCAAACAAGAAGAAGGCAGCCAGGTCTGAGGCTCAGGTCAGGGGTTAAACCATAGCACTTCTTGCAAGACAATTGTGAGACCTTCATTCATATCGATTAATACTTCTAGTATTTCATGGTATGAGGATTAGCAGAGTTAACATAGCATACATAACTTAACTCACAGTGTCCAACACAAAACAGTTTCTTCAATAAATTAATGATGTAAAGAGCAACAGCATACAGAATGTTGATGAAAAATAAGGACACTTAACTTGGCATGGTACTGTGTGGTGATGATCATGAGAAGGTAGTCATGTGCTGGTGGGATGGCTACTCTGCCTGTCACAGAGCTGTATGGCCCACCACTCATCACGTCCACCTCTGATACTTTTGACAACAACCCTCCCACCTGATCAATAACATGAGATGGTAACAGTGTTCTGATATGAATATTTTGTGTCATGCACATTATCTTGAGCATCATCTGTGATTTACTGTGATATATACTCGCTAAATATATCTGCAGTGGATATCAAGTATATTCTGAAATTCTGTAAGTTGTGAGCTAATGATATTACAATATGAATTCTCCCTTCAGCATCATCTTTCTATAACGTTGTTATGCAAGCAAAGCAGAAGCTGTTGAATATGACTCAAGGAATGATACAGTATGCCACATCTTAAGCCAAAGACACAATATCAACATCCAGTGGGTGTTAGTCTAGACTAAGCAGATACTGACCCTGACAAGTGTGGGATCTTCGGGTGTGGCAAGAGCAATTCTTGTGGCTGCAGTCAGCACAAATGCCACCTCCTGCTCCCCAGCTAGATTGTCCTTTCCTGTCAATGTAGGTCCTGGCAAAACCCAGGAGCCACCTGAACCTGCCAACTGGTCAAACAGAGGTTCAGTGGTAGGACACAGGACAAAGGTGTGGATGGAGAAGTTGGCATGTGTGGCATGTGCAACGTTGGCCAGGGAGACAACAGGGGAACAGGCAGCCAACAGCATCACTCCAGCACCAGCCTCCACACCACCTACCTCCAGCATCTGCAACCATACCAGAGCATTATATACATTGTGACTTATTCTACTACCAATAAACTTTTTATCATAAATCAACTGATTAAAAGTTTAATCATCAAATAAATAAAAAGTTATTAAAAGAAGTAATGAGAATTCCCTCTTAGTAACACTTAACATGGGAGTAAATGGGAAAGAGACATAGAAAGGCCCATCAGCCTATGTCCAAGTTATCTGTTTTGAACTTAAATCTGACAGCAAATGGAACCATGGAAGGAGAAGTGAGTCATTGGGTGCTTGAGGAGGCAAGAGTTCTAGGAGCACTGAAGAATGAGTGGAATGAAAAGCTATCACCAGGGAGAGCAAAACTGGGTATGTTTGAAGGTATAGTAATTCCAGCAATGTTAAAGAGATGCAAGACATGGGCTATAGATGAAGATGCGTGAAGGAGGGTGGATGTACTGGAATTGAAATGTATGAGAACAGTAAGTAGTGATAGGTGGTTTGATCAAGCAAGTAATTAAAGGGTAAGAGAGAGATGTGGTAATAAAAAAAGCTTGGTTGAGTGCTGAAAGCGTGCTGAAATGGACAATGAGGAGAATGAGTGAGGAGAGGTTGACAGAAAGGATATATGTGTCAGAAGTGGAGGGAACAAGGAGAATGAAGAGGCCAAATTGGAGATGGAAGGATGGAGTGAAATTGATTCTGAGTGATCGGGCCTTGAACATGCAGGAGGGTTAAAGGCATGCACTGGACAGAGTGAATTGGAATGAAGTGGTATACAGAAGTTGACATGCTGTCAATGGACTGAACCGAGGTATGTGAAGGAAACCATGGAAAGGTCTGTGGGGCCTAGTTGTGGATAAGTAGCTGTGGTCTCGGTGCTGTACACTTAATGGCCAAAGAATGGAGGTGAGTGAATGTGGCTTTTCTTTGTCTGTTCCTAACATTGCCTGGCAAATGCAGGAAACAGTGATCAATTAAGAAAAAATAATCCATTTCTGTTTAAAGTGGATTCAGTAAGGATAGAATATCATAAAGGTTTTTCCCCACCCTCCACTTTCTCTAATAATCACAGCCAGCAAGAAAAAGAATGAAAACATACCATGCATTCGTGAAGTAAGCCTACAAAATCTAACAGGAAAGAATGTAAGAGAAACTCCTATGATGAAATTTTACTACGATATCCCACTCTCTGCTGCACTATTATATATTTCTAGGGTCTGAAATCAGAAAAACGAATTAATGTTTATGTACACTTTTTTCCTCATGTTCATTTAGTAGATACCTGAACTGATGAAAAATTTATCTCACCAGTTTTTGAAGGAAGTTTGCATTAACAAAATCTGATGGTAATGTATTCCAACACACAGAGAGAAACTTCTTTCCCATGTCAGTGTTACATCTTTTAGCTTTAAGTTTTATTACATTTGTCCCAGTAACTGTATTTTCTTGTATTTCATGAAAATCTATGTGATTTACACAGTCCAATTTATTCAAAACTTTGAAAACTTGTATCAAGTCAACAGAAAGTTTATGTTTTTTGAGAGTAAAGAGATGTAACCTTCTTGGCTTCTCATATGTAAGACCTTCTGTTGCCCATCTTTGTATATGTTCCAATTCTTCCTCATCTTTCTTGTAGTTTTGGACCAGAACTGGACTTCTTATTCACAGTGTTTTCTCCTTACGAGAATTAGAAAGACTTAGAATTGTTTCTAGTGCTTTGTAGTCAAACGTCCCTAGCTATGAAACCTAGCATCTGGTGGATTTGCTGCTCGACACTCTTTAGTATACATAAATAACTCCAAAATCATTCTTTTAATCTATTTTGGCAAATTTCCAATTGCAGTTCTGTATCTGATGACCGTTTTTAACATTCTTATCTTCAAAGTACATAACTTTACATTAGTCTTTGCTAAAATTCATCTGCCACTTGTCTAATCACTCTGCTGGTTTATAATCTTGTATTATTTCACAGTCCTGTCCATTTATAGTTCTACCTTCTAATTTTGTATTGTCCACAAATTTGGAGATGTAAGACATAAAACCCAACATTTTAATGGTTCCTTTAAGTTTCCTTCAGGTGACAAAAAAAGTTGAAATAAGCCAGTCTCATTACATCAAGTTTCCGTCATGGAATTATTGGTAATACTAGCAAATATCAAACTGGTGTTAGCAGACTCTCTGTTTATACTTTGTGTTAAAAGTCACCTTCATTGAGGTTGTCTCATCATCAATGGAAGAAAAGGAGTATAGTCTTACTGGGGAACTTCTTGCTCAACAGAAGTCCATTATTTTCCTGCTCCTGATTGAGTGCAGCCTTAAAGCTACAGAATCCCCATAAAAGGGGTTTCTATAATCAATCAATAGTAGTAAAGTTAATAATGGCATCCGCTTATCCCCTACGTAACTGACCTTGGCGGCTTCTGCCAGGACACAGGTGAGGCAGTATTCACCACCATACACTCCATGCTCCACCTCATCCCCAGAGGGCAGAAATGTAAGCTCGTCCTCCAACTCAGAGGCTGTGGTGGGAGCAGGCAGCAAGGATCCGATAGTTAGGGGGTAAGAGGCATTGTTGTATGCCGCTAGAACCCCAACCCTCACATCTGCCCCCAGACCCCACAACCAGCGCAAGATGCCTCCTCTGAGGGTGTCCATGTTGACCTGGAAAAACATGTGGCCAGTCAGTGAATGTAATGGTTTACACCATGTGTGCTCAAATGGCTCTCATGTATACTTGTTTAAGAGATAACAGTGTTTTGAGGATTCTCCTCTTGTTCTTACACTAAAATGTGCTAAACAGTAGCTGAAATAAGTCAGTTTTTTCTTTACACTTAACAAAACATTTCTTTTCTTGGCCATCTACATCAAACACCTCATTAAACATCACAGCATATTCTGGTGTAAAATTTTACAATAGCAGCTTACCCAACTGAGCCAATCTTAATTAATCATTGGTTTTGGTAGTGTTTTTTTTCTTGAAGAAGGGGAGAGATTACTTGAAAAACCTAATTTACTTGTCTTGAAAAGTCTAAATGCTGGTGACAAAAAGACAAACCTCTAGCCCAAAGGAGAAAAACATTAGCCCAGAAGCATGCCTGTTCATTCTTCTGGTCCACTTGGAACACAGGTCACAATGAATAAGGTGACAATACAGTTCATTGCATAGTGTATATACAAAAGTCTCAGTACAGTTTCATGGCACAGTGTATATACAAAAGTCATAGTACAGTTCACACTGCATAAGATCATGGCACAAGTAGTCAGAGCTCAAGAAGTCACAGCACATTAGCTCAAAACATAGGTGGTAACAGCGTGAGATCACAATGCAGAAAGTCGAAGCACAGGTCACATTATAGCTTACACAATTTAAGTCCTTGGCTCAGGAGGTTACACCACAGGTCACAATGCAGGTCATTAAAGCCTTTAAGGTCACAATACAGACAACATATAAGGTCACAGCTTAGATGGTCACAAAGCAGGAGTTCAAAACATGGGATATCATTGCAGAGGTCTCAACACTTGATCTCATAATGCAAAAGAACACAGCAGAGGAAGTGATAACATGAGACGTCTCAACTAATGAGGTGGCAGCATAGGTCACAACATTAAAGATCATAGTGCAGAAACTCCTGTGCTCAAGCAACCCAGATTTAGATGTCACATACCAACTCAATAGAGCCTTAATACCTGGATGTTCTGAATGAATAAAGCTACATGCACTTAAATAACCAGCATAATCCATGTTTCATTACAATACAATATGTTAGTTAACCTTTCATTACCAAAGTTTATCTACTCAATACTCCTATAGCATACACTTCCCATTTTCAGCAATTTTAGAATTCCACTGGAAACTGGTATTTAACAAAAAATATATTTTGTAAATAAATTTTCTCAACGTTTACTAACTATATGGATGTAAGCTATCTAGCCTTTAAATGGAAAAAATAAATAAACTCTAACAAGTCAGGTTAAGGCATCCAGCTGCTATAGATTACAGAACCTGTCACTTTCATCCTTGTGGCTCTTATACCCCACTCCCTTTGTTCCAAACTTAAGGTTTCCCTTTGTATTTCTAGTTTTACATTCATGTTATGGACATACAGTGATCTAACCCAAACTTCGATTCAAACCATACAGAAAAGGCTACTGTCCATTTCTGAGAGGTAACTTGATCTCTATCAAAGATGTTAAAGTGATAATAAGTTGATAACCAACCATGAACATGAATTTCAAAATAACAGACCGTGTTTAACAAACCTCATAAAATTCTTCAGTTGTGCATACAATAACTGGGTCTCCAAAATAACCTCTGATATTAAACATATAGACTTTTGTAAAGCCTATGACAAATATCACATACAAGATTGCTATGTAAAATGAAAGCTTACAGCATAGGAAATCAAATCTCCACATGCTTAGCAGTCTGGCTCACAGACAGGAAAAAACACAAGGTATGAAAAGGAGAAGCATTTAACTGGCTTCACATAACAAGCAGCACGGTTGCACAAGGTTCAGTCCTATGATCCATACCTTTCATCTTTTTTTTTTCACACTTGTTCACTATTTCTTATGATGGCACCAGGATCAGATGAGGAAACAATCTCATTCACTCACTGAATCCATTCTCAACTGTCATGTGCAATGTATCAAAACTACAGCCCCCTATCCGCAACTAGGGCCCACAGACCTTTCTGTGGTTTCCCCCATTTGCCCTAGTTCAGTCCACTGACAGCATGTCAACCCCCATATACCAACTCGCTCCAATTCACTCTATCCCATGTAAGCCTTTCACCCTCACGCATGTTCAGGCCCTGAGCACATAAAATATTTTTCATGCCATCCTTCCATCCCCAATTTGGTCTCTCTCTTTTTCTTATTCCCTCCACTTCTGACACCATATATCCTCTTTGTCAACCTTTCCTCACTCTTTCCCTCTATACATCCTAACCATTTCAGCAAATGCTTTTCAACTCTCACAACCACTCTCTTCTTATCACCACAACTCTTTCTAAACCCTTTTATTACTTACCAGATCAAACCACCTCACAGCCAGACAGGTAAAAAACTGCAGATTTAGAAAATGTCCAGGGATCTTTCATAGCCCATATAAATGTCATGAATTAACTAAATTACAGGAAACAGATGAAATTACTAAGGCTATATACTCCCAGGAGCACTGACGAGAGAGGTATATCATCATCTTTACTTGGAAAATCTAAGGTATGGTTTCCAACTTACATTCAGAAATAACATGCTACTGGCATGACAGGTATGGAAGACTTTGCAAAATACTACCACTTGAATCCAAAGGTGCCTTATGCACAAAAAGAGAGAACACCTTAAATATCCGGGGCCCAAGACTCTTCAACACATTGTCTTCTACCATCATGGTGAAGTCCAATAGTGCATTGGATAAGTACCTACAGTGTGTACCAGACCAGCCAAGCTGTGGGTGCTATGTGGGCTTTTGGGCTGTTGCTTCCAACACCTGGGTCGACAAATGACCCAATCGAACAGCCTGGGCCAGCCTGGGTTCTTGGGGTGAAGGCCTCTGAAGACTCCATTGGTAATGTCAAATCAGGACACCTAATTTCATGGAGGTATGGTTGTCTTTATGAAAACCGATTTGCAATTATTTTCAGCAGGAATAAAGATGTAATGAGATTCTGGGGAAGCAAAGAGTTTCAAAGTTCAATACGCTCTGTCTCTGACACCAGTTATTTCAAACTGCTTGAGTTATAAGCTTATGAAGATATAACGGAAGCTCCACATGAGCAGTGGGGCCTGACATAGAAATGAATGTATCATACCAACATTCACAAGAAGAATTAAGAAGTAAGGTCAACTTAAGCATGATAGTATTGACTGTTGAGCACAACAGTGTGACCCTTGAATATGATAGTACAACTCGTAAATGTGCTGCCAAAACCTTTGATCTAACCCTTAAGGGTCAGGTCAGCAACTAAATCATTACATCCATGGGTTGAACCACTGTGCTCAGTGGTTATTATTACTGTAAATTATGATGAGCTAGTTTGACTTGTGACATTGATCATGAGATGTGGTCAACTGACCTGTGCCACAGCCTGGTCAGAAAGGTCAAGGGCCAATATCAGGGCACTGGGAGCAGGGGCCAGGAGTATCAGGTCTGGTGCTGGTGGCATCCATTCTGGGGGTGGCAGAGTCCATTCTGGAGGTGATACGGTCAGTTCTTGGGGTGGCAGGGTTGAGTCTGGGGTTGGTGGGGTCCAGACTAGAGGTCCTGCTTCTTGGGGTTCACTTGTTGCCTCAATACCTTCCATCTTCACATGTCTGTTGAGGTACACTAGTCAGAAAACACACAAAGTACAAGTTTTTTCATAACATAAATCTAACCCCTGATATTCAAAATCAAATCTTAAATCTAAATACTGAACTAGTTTACTGAACAGGTACAGAATGAAAAATTAATCTTCATCTTATTTGCTAGGTACTTCCATCCTTATGCTCACATTGAAACCAAACCCATTTTCTGAAAGTCATTATATATTTCTAAATAAATTCTAAATAAGTATGAATAATCAACTAATTCAGAAATTTATGTCTTGAGTAAAGCAATATTTGCTTTGATTCATGTTGAAAACACTCAAAATGAGTCAAAAGCTCTGGCAACAACACAAACTTTAAACATCTGGGGCCTACGACTCTTGAAAATCTTGCCTGCTAACATCAGAAACAGCATGGGATGCACAGCAGAAAAGCTTAAGAGCACATTGCACAAGTACCTACAAAGTGTACCATACTGGCTAGGCTGTGGGAGCTATGTGGGCCTGCAGGCTGTGGCTTCCAACAGCTTGGTTGACCAGCTACCCAATCCAATTACCTGAACCCAGCCCATGTGAAGACTCCTGAAGACTTCACAAGGTATGCACCAGAGGTACACCAAACTGGAGGTGGATGGATGGAATGAAAAAAAATATTGAGTGGTCAGGGCCTGGACATACATAGGGGTGAAAGGTGTACCCAGAAAAGAGTGAACTGGAGCCATATGGTATACAAAGGGCAAATTGCCATCAACAGACTGAATAAGGGCATATGAAGCAGCCAAGGAAAATCATGGATAGGTTTGTGGGGCCTGGTTGTGAATAGTATGTTGTGGTTTCAGTGCATTACACATGAAAGCTAGAGAATGGATGCGAGCAAATGGGGCCTTTTTAGTCTGTCTGTTCTTGGCACAACCTCATCAATGTGGGTAATGGTGACCAAAAAAAAAAGGATCATAGCCTAACATTTTACACTTTCACACAATTTTTTCAATACTAGGAGATGATGGCCCAATCATCAACTGTCAAACTCTATACCACCAGCATACTACTGACCATAGGGCCAAACACTCATCACTGCACCATCAAGTGCTCCAACTGCACTCAGTGGTACCATCTCTATTGCACTTCAATGTCATCCATAAAAGACTAAACAGAGCATTGGCCATGCAGCAACAACTCTTAACAGTAACTCCTCTTCACCTCTGCACAAACATCCAACAAACAACAGTACAAAATGCTCTGTTTCACTCTTAATAAACAAACCCAATTACTTCACTGAAACCAAGTAACAATCTACATATGCACGAGAGGTCAAACGATAAGGACATAACATGGACGAGGACTCATAACACTTGTCCACTAAACCTTACGTTTCTTCCAAAACCAGACACTTTAAAACAACTCACACACAATGACAACACCCTAAAAATAAAGCTTCACATATCTAACTACAAAACAATCAACATCTATATTCCTCCCCCTCCATATGTCCCTCCAAATATACTTCCCACCTGCTGAAGCTGAACAGCATACTTAACTCTCTGGAAACTCGACTGCCCATCATCCCACATGGCTCAGCACTCACACCCTAGATCTCTGAAGAGAACATCTCATAAACCAACTATAATCTCTTAATATCCTCAACCTACAAAACCAGACAACTTGACTTCCAACCCACCACTCCACCAGCCGACCTCACCAAACATCATCACCAGCTGTACTCGCACAGACCACTTGGAGCACACTATATGAATTGTCCACTGTTCACCTACCCATCCTGATAACATTCCACCTAGCTCATTTCCAAACCACATAACCATAAAAAATACTTACACAAACATCAGAGAAGCACGCCAGCATTCACACAGTACATGGAAACAAAGCTCCAAAAACTTGAATGTGTGATTACCCATCCCTAGATCATGCATTCGCAGACTCCATCAATATAATCCAACCAAGCCAGCAAAAAGGACATAACATAAGGCACAGAAAGAAATACAAACCAAACTTCTACCCACAAGATATACACCTTAGCAAAGAAGCCAACTAAAGCACAACCACTCACCATCAACAGAAATCATAGAGCAAATCCAAACTCTGTATAAAACCATCAATAACCTAATCACTGAAAGACAAACAGAAAACTGGTACTCCATGGTGTTGTGGTCAGCGTCACTGACCATAAGTCAGCATGGGCCAGCCCAGGGTCAGATCCACATGAGCTTGAATCCTGGGCATGTCAATTGGGCTAAATCCAACCCAAGTGTTCATCCAGCTCTTAGGGCTGGTTGATAAATGGGTACCTGGCTTAGTCTGTGTGTGTGTGTGTGTGTGTGTGTGATACAGTTATTTTGTCAACAAGTAGGCAAGGCATGTTACGTAAACTGTCCCTGATGAAATCATACTGTACTGATTTTGGAATGATTGTCAATCAAGCCAAGACTAAATTTATGGTAATTAATGGTAGTGATGCTGACATGCAACCACTGAAGTGCAGGGTATGGTAGTTGAACACTGTGACATGTACGTGTACTTAGGGACTCCTTTCACTAGTGATGGTTCCACTTCCTCTGCCGTGCAGATTCAGGCTAACTTGAAAATGCCACATGTACTTAAATTTGTCTCTTTCATCAAGAAAAACAATGACATACCTTAC
>JAYMFT010280638.1:0-10496 GCA_038088735.1 Panulirus argus | reverse complement strand
TATATATATATTGATAATATGACGATCACACTTGTCTAACATTTTATGAAGGGGTAATTGCACATCAGCAGTTTATCAGATTATTTCGTGGGAGGGTAACCACAAGGCATCCTTTAATGGCCAGATGGCCTGGTGGCATGGCCATAAGAGGATATACAAGTCTGAGTTTGGGAATTGAAACTTTGTGAATTGATTACCCTTGATGAAACAGATTTCTTGCGTGAAACCTATATTGTATTGTAAAGTTTCAGTGAATGAAATTATCCAGTCTCCTGCTGTAGTATGATTACCCCCGCACACACACACACACACACACACACACACACACACACACACATACACAGTCGTCATATTATTGATAATTGAGTCAAATCAGTCTCGTTGAACTGTTTAAGTTTACGAGCAATGTGTTCACAGGAATCTTTAGCGGGCCACATGGAAACTTTTTTCATAATATTTTGCAAAAAGTGCGTTAGGTATCGTAACTCTACTCTGTACGTGACGTCTGTTTTGCATCATACGCTTTTCTGTTCCGTAAGGTAATTATGGTATAGCGCTCGTCTCTCGATTCATTGATAGTTTTTCGTTTTTACCTAATCCTAGACAAAGCTGGCATGCACTTTCATGGCCTATCGGATGTGTATCCTAAAATGTTCAACCTTCTTAGATGGCTGTTTCATCTCCAGGTGCATCGTACGCCTGGCAGTACAGCCTCGCGAAGGTTCCGTGTAACCAGTAGTGCCGGTTACCGGTTGTTTCACTCCGTGTTAAGGATGGCTCCCATTGGCTCATATTAGATAATATATACATATATAATCCTCGTATTTCTAGATTTATTTTTTTTTTATATAAACATCTCACAGTAGGGGCTTTTTGTTCTCGTTCCCGGATAACATTGTTTTTAACCCGTAGGTGTCGTGATGTTTTGCCGTCAGTAAAATGGAAATGGTATACCAGAGTTCCGATAAGCACCCGACGTTGGAAGGCCAGTGGAAAGACTGGGAGTCTTAGAATTACTGCCTCCCCACTTCACTACTCCTTCCCCCCTGGATTTATTTCTTTTGCCTCGCTGAGCCCGAAGGATGGGCGCGGTAGAATGTGTATGGACCCGTGAAAAATGGTGTACTCTGTTCTTTTGTATTTTGCCCTTTCGTGCTGTATTTTGAGCAGTGTAGCAGCAGTGATCCATCGTCTTGCGTAGAGTTATGGTATCGGTTTTATGGGTTCCAGACTTACTACTGAGAGTTGTGCTGCCCAGGGGAAGACCCCGTGCGTCACCAGGGAATTCACTCTTTTTTTTTTAAGAATAAGTTGATATATTCAGGATGGGCCACGTTCATAATGAAAGTGCACGTTACCTTAGATTTATCCTTAACACCTGAAGAAGGAGTTAAGGATATTTCGGTTGTGGATGTAGCTTGACGTTGACGGCCTCAATGACCTTGGCAGTTGATAGGCCTTAAACCTAAACAGCCGAGCACGATGAAGTATCATATGGTGGTGCGCAAGGGTGGTATGATTTACGTAAGTTTCAAAAGATATAACAAAGAGTAATCAGAACTTACTTTTCATGGTAATAGTTACCTCGAGCTTGAATTGGCTTTTTCATTACGGATTCTTATTACGCCATGACAAATTTCGTTCATAATGCAAGTCTAACAGTACACTGTAATTCGTAAAGGCTAATGCGGTATGTTGCCGTTTGTCCCCTCCCACCCCGTGGCATTGGAGGATTAGATTTTATATATAATCAGCTCACTAAACTGCCTTTTGTGTTACACGGATTAGACTGAGAAGAGCATATGGCAGTTTTGTGGCTCTTTAGTTTGTAATTACGTGTTCACTTTGATTAACTTTATGGATCTATACAGTTTGTTTGATAACACTTTTTGTACCACTTTTTTTTTTCGTTTTCAAATGGAAAGAAATTTCCTGTTAAGTTTTTAAGTCTATAAGTACAACATATTAACAAAGAAATATCACTTACCTGTTTTGTGATCAGAAGTAAAGGTTGGTTGGGTATTTCCACTTTAGGTATATTCATTGTCTTGGTGGTAAGTTAGAACCACGAATCAAAGAAAAAAAAACTACCATTTGAAGGTGTTCAAGGTTTTTGTAAGACCCTAGACGTCCAGTACATCTGTGATCCTTGTTACAAAATGTTCGTGAGAAACTATATGAAAGCTTTTACACAATGAACATAACAGTCTAATTGTAAGTTAGTTCTGACCTGTTATAGATAATGTATGTTTACGTAAATTCAGAAGTAAACATTGATAAGATGAATAGATATAGGTGTCTAAATGTATAGACATAATTTATCTTCAGTAAAATGTAGTTGAAACCTATCATAACCCATGTAAGCACATTTTGACCTTACAGCCAACAAAGGTTTTGCTTTTACTTAATGTATCCAACAGAAGCTCGCTGGAGCCGATATAATTTAGGTATGAAGTAATATAACTAAATACTGCAAGCAAGTATTGTCCTTGCGTAACCAAAAGATGAAATTCAAGAGAACATCGTGGTTCAGGGGGCACGCAGCACCGAACCCCACAAGATATATATATACACATAACTGGCTGTTATGGGGGGCAGTGAGGGGCCACTATTCAATTTTCCCAAGGCGATGGCCATCTAGTTCTACCCCAGGATTTATTGCCTCCATCAGGGCCATTCTTCCGCGCACACTATACTTTACGCCGTATTGAATACTCCCGAATATTATTTATGGGCGGTATTACCACACTCCAGAACTCTTCTAATTCCACAAGATATGTCTCATTATTGTGTTTTGTTCTCTTTGTGTGTATGATCTAAGCAGCAGCATTAAAGATCGGGCGATTACATGTGTGTTGTCTACCACTCTTACATCATCCATTGTCTTTGTTCCCTTTTTTATGATCCCAGCATAAGTTTCCTTTCAAGTGAATGTTGATTTGAATTTCTTTACATCACGTCTACCCTCTCCACCTCTCTCTTATTTTATATATATATATATATATATATATATATATATATATATATATATATATATAAAAATCATATTTTTTGGAGGGAGACTGAATTATTTGCCTTATTGATCATATTGAGTACATAATGTACAAGTATCATTAACTTCTAGAGCACGATGGTACGATGTTTGCGTAGGATTGGCTTTGCCTTTGACCTGACGTTTTTAAGTCAGTTCAGTGGTGACGACCTTATACTCAGTGGTCATACCGTGCAGTGGACTTCGTGCAGAAGGATCGTACCATCGTCCTCACGGGGTCAGGTCTCTCCGCTGTTTCTATGAAGAGGTTATTTTGCTGTTATATATATTCTCGATAAGCATTTAATAGGTATGGCAGTTGCCTGGATCCATGCCTTATTACAAACACTTTCAGAATACGGATCGCTATGCTTGCCATGACTGGAAGTGAAGTACTACCAGAGGGTAGTATTGACAGGACAGGGGAAGTATCTTAGTAAGAAAGGAAGTGAGGATGGGCAAGGGAGACATTTGAGTTGAAAGAGAAGTATAACAAAACGGTATAACTTATTCATGAGAAAGGTCAAATATTATGGAGGAGAATGGATATACTGTCAAGAGAAGAGAAGTATCGCAGATGTAAGGGAAATATGGAGGAAGGGAAGTGTTCCAGGGAAAGTGAAAGGTATTGCAGGAGGAAGGGATGTATTGCAGGGGTGACCGTTGCATGGAAATACGTGTATTGCAGGGTAAGGAATTATGGCGGAGGAACAAAGTATAGTAAAGAACATTATGTGAAGAAATTCTGTGCATGGAATTTGGTTGAACAGCACTTTAACACTTTTTTGTATTCGTAGATATTGATAGTGAAATAAACTGTCGATTTTCTGATTATTTTATGGTGTGGATGAACTGCTTAAGAATTTTGTGGAATTAAAGCAAAAGATCGGAACATTTATTGCGTGGGAATTATATGTAGGAAGATTTCTTGGAACAAAGAAGACTGAGTCATTATGTATATAACAACAACGACATAAATACTTTCCTTCCAATCGATTTAATTGTTTATTGGTTTACCATAATTGGCCAACACGGGTTAACTGTGCAGTAGTATAACGGCAAAATTCATCTAATTTTCCGTTCCAGCATAACTCACGCAAGGTGCACCATCTACGGTGTAACCTCGCTGAGTTATTACCTAATTGCAGTAAGTGTCCAACAATGTATTATACCCGCTAGTATCTGCCCTTCTGTCGTAAATTTTGACGTAACTACCAGGGGAACAATTATACTCGTTGTAACTACTCGGTAAATTGTTATCCGCATTGTGACACGCACTGTTGTCACTGTTTATGGTAACTTACAAACGGAAGTCTTTTGTGTCTACTTGGCTTTCCTGGGGAGTTTCTCCCATGGATTTAAACCAGTTAAAAGTAATTTGAATTGCACCCGATATAGTGGCACTAATAAACAACAGATGCATGTCTGAAGCGTATTAACAAAAACTATTTCAAATGGCTGATGTTTTATGCGACTTTTTTCACACTTTTAAAATAATGATTGACTTCATTAAGGGAAAAACAACGCCATAAAAACAGCACTTCCCGTAGCTTTACAACAAATGACGTTGCTTCACAGTGATTGCAGGTTGAACCTTAATTTTTACTAGGTTGTATCCGGCACTAGGAAAGCTATCCTGCAGTTAAAAGGCGTATTACTCCCGTCTTTGCATGTCACTCTCGTGTTTCATCGTCCTCACTCGTTACTTGATGAACTATTAGCTCTTTACTAAACTACAAAGTAATTGGCCACTTTTGAACTACAAAGCGTAGTAATATATAATTTGCTCATATTATCCACATTGCATTATTATTGGTGACTAGCTTAGTACGGACTTGATAATCATCCATTAATAGCTACTATGAAAGGTATGAATATATAAACCGGATAAAGCAAGTTTCGGCAAAAGGGCATTTACTTGGAATATTGTAAATTCATGAATTATTCTCTCTGTAATCCCAAGTACTTCGTAAACAGTATACAAGTTCACGTATTTCCCAGCTAAGCGTAAATGATTACATTTGAAGACGAGGACTGTGTCCTTCGGCAAGTTGGAAATTCTCTATTGTAGATCACATCGTTCTGATTTCGCTGTCTACATGCAGTAGACAAGTCTGGAAAAAATGTCATGGTCACTTGCCCTGCATCCTAACGTCTTTATCCAGTCTCGAAACCCAAAATAGAAATTAAAAACTGTTAAGGTGGTGGACGGACTGGCGATTACCCCTATTATTGGAAACTATCCGAAGAAGCTGGAGTTGGTAGCCGGGAGAAGACGTCAACACCGAACATGGGTTTTGCCAAGAAGATCCGTTAATATCTGATGCGTCCGAGCGTGAATCTTTAATGATGCCTTGATCAAGGCTGGTGAGCTCATTTTCGTAGTCATGCTTTTTTTTCTTTTTCTTACTGGAACCTTATCTTTCAGATACATTAATCACTCTGATGCGGCATTTCCTTTTTTTTATGGCGTTTCCATTTTATTATTCATTTAATGTTTTTTCCTCCCCTCTTACCTGTACATTTAGTAAGAACTTGGTTGCCTAAAATCCGCTTACTGAGTCGCATTTTTCAGAGTAACTTGACCGGTATTTTACTGTGGTCATTTAGATGTACAATATTACATTCGAAGACGTTGATGATGTGGCTTATTGCAACTTACTGATTTATTCCTGCATAGGTGAGTCATCTGAAACGATAACTTGTTCCTTCTTAGTTCAGTGATGTTATTGTGAAAATTTAGGGAATTGATGTCTTTATCGAGGAATAGACTGATTAGATGATTACTAGTATTTCTTGAATACCACCTGTGTTCATAAGGTAAAGGTTTTTGATTTAGCAAATTAATGTTAGTATCTAGGGCCTAAATCAGTCAGAATTTGTATAGTGAAACCGAAGTAAATTTGAGCATTTATTTCCCTTTGGAAGACTTTTGTAGTCATTATGGTAAAGTACCAATCTAGGGGCACCACAGAAATAACAACAAACTGGAAGAAACGCCTACCATTGAGATCTATGATTAGCAGAAGTGATTTACACCAGGGGATCGTAACTTGGAGCATTACCGGTAGCAGGCAGTAGGGAGAGCTATGATAATTGGGAAAGTGTAGGGTACAAGTACGGGTAACACTTGTTGGTATTATTTATTCATATATAATTACCTCAGGACCACTTTCTGTGAAAAGTCCTTACTAAAGCTCTTGCTGCTCAATTTTTGCTGCTTCCAATAGCAGGGAAGTGGATGCTCCTTTGGAGTGAGAAGTTCTGTGACGAGATACAACCTCGCCAACGGTGACTTTTCACTCGCGATATAATCTGGAGCAGTTGGAATCCGGTAACTCTCATTTCGTGGTATCAACACAGTATATGTTAAGCATTACCCAACGTACCCAAGAAACCCAAGTTTACCGTATTTTCGATGTTATATTAAAAATGAAATGTTTGCACTCATTTTTCAGTGTGTTTACTTCCTCCAGCAGCACGCATTAATAGGACAGAAAGATGACAGTATTTTTGATATATTTCGAATATGATACTTAAAATTAAGTTAAATCTTGGCCACTTTTGAAGTTTCCATTGGTTCTCTTGATATGTATTGATGTATTACTTATACTTCACATATTACCCGATCACCATAACTCGTTTATCATAGGGCGAAAGATAATGCTCCAAAATTATACTGCTTTGTCTAAATCACTCCTTTTGTTAAGTATAATGAGTCCATAGCAGTTCGCTTCATCCACACCTGTAACTAATTTCTTTGGTGCCCCCAAACTGGTGCTTTGTCATATGATTTACGTTTTTTGGAAGGCTTCGCCATGTCTAATTTTTTATGATTTGTTTTCCAGGATATTGACTTGTTGGCATACCATAATGATAATTCTTTCTTTTCACTGGAGGTCGCGATTATCTAAAAATGCCAGTCAGTAACTAACCAACCAGTCAACCAACCATGATTTACTAGGTTTTGTAATAAGTACTAGCTTTGAATTAAGAATTTTAAAGAAGGCAGTGATTTCATTGTCAAAATACAATAAGTAAGTGCCATATCCATATAGAATAGAGCTATCGCCAAATGTTTTCTCTCTTTTTCTTTCCAATCTTTCTTCCATTTCCCTTCAACTATTTTCATTACCCATTTTACTTCATCATGATCATCATATAAAAAATGAATTATCTTTATAAAAAAGTAGCGTTGCTATATGAGATGGATCAAATCATGTACAAAGTAGCATTAACTCAGGAAAAATTTTTTACTTTTTTTTTTATCAATGATAGTAATTCCTTACTCTTCCTTCAGTGGAGCTGTGTGTGTGCTGGAGGGCTTAAGGTATTGGCGTTGTGAGTGAAGCCAAGACTCGTCAATGAACAAGTCAAGTCCCTCATTAGAAACAAACCTTTGAGCTTCGTTGCTTCAAGCCTGCTGGGTATTTCCCCGGAAAAATATGCGATGAAAACATCAGATTATGTGTTTATCAGATGAATATATTTGTGTGTTTGTTTATTTAAAATGTTGTTAGGGGCTTCTTGTATGTATATGGGGTATATTTTTGTATCAGATGAGTGTGTATAAGGATTTGGTAGATAGGTGGGTAATTTTTGTGCGTGTTTTTAATTACGTGTTTGTCAAGACTAAAAGGTATTGTTAAGCTAGAGTTTTACGCTTGCTGGTCCCCATATCTTAAACCTTGTCTATAATCACATAGCTTTTTAAGCTATTTAAACATGTTTGTTGTCTGGATTTACCCTTTACTCATTAATTTTATTCCTTTCATGAACCCCTTTCGTACTATGAAACTTAACTTGTTACATCTTTTTGAATCATTCTCTTTTTCCACGTTTTCTGTTGTTCAGTCCACACATCTTTCTATGAACTGCTCATTTTCTACGTCATCTCTCTGGTTTCTGAACGTAAAAATTGTGATTAGATCACTCTTCAGTTTACTTTCTTCCTTGGTGGGCAAATTTAAGGTCTCTAGCCATTCCTTGTAACGCAGCACTCTTAATTCTGGTACCATCTTTGTTGCCCTCATCTGGACCTTCCCTGTTTGTTCTTTGTGCTTCTTCTGGTGTGGGTGCTTGTACTGCACGTAAGAGGGAGTTTTACACTCTCCTGACATACAGTTTCTTACATTTATGTAAGCTGTCTGCGTGTCCTTAGTTATTCTTTCCCATTCAACCACCACTCTTATTACTTCTTTACATCCTTATTAAAAAGCTTCTTCCTTAATTTCATGTTATTTCCTTTAGTTGCTTTATCCTACAGCTCTCGAAGAACTGTTCACTGTCTGCATTGTCGATCTCTTTTCAAAACTTAAAGATTGTGATCAAGTCAGCCTTCATTTCTCTCTTCCACGATGGATAAATTTAAAGCTCCGGCCTTTCCCTGAAAATTAGTTTTCTTATTTATGGTACTATCTTTGTTGCCCTCCTTTGGGCCTTCTCTGTTAACTCTTTTTGCTTCTTAGTTGCGGTGACTATGTATGTGTGATTACTATTTGTGTGTTACGTGAGGGCTTTATACACTTGTGTTACCTCGTCTGTTGACCTCGTGTATATGTACCATATCTTTTACTCCTATGTATGTACACACACACACACACACACACACACACACACACACACACACACACATCCTAGCTTATACTAGGTACCTGTTTTATCAACTATCCCCAAGGGGAGGATGAAAATCTAGATGGACTGTGTACCGGCTTGCCGCGACCAAGATTCGAACCTAGGCGGGTTTGATCCCAGGTGGCCCGTGCATGCGTGATGGCCAGTAACGCTAACCGCTACACCACGGAGGTGTGTGTGTGTGTGTGTGTGTGAATATAGAGCTGATTTTTCCTTTTTCATCTCATGGAAGCGTAGCTGTAACATTTACATGTTTTGAACTTTAATGTTAGGGTTTCGTTTCTTGTATTATTACTCTTCCGTTATAACCACTTGCCTTTTCCCATCCAGAATTAGATTTAGCTGCATCACCGTTGATATGTAATTGTCGTATCTTTCCAATTATATCTGTCTATCTATCTGTATATCTGTCTGTCTTTCTGTCTATCTCTGTCTATCTATCTATCTATCTATCTATCTATCTATCTATCTATCTATCTATCTAAATATCTATCTATCTATCTATCTGTCTGTCTGTCTGTCTATCTATCTATCTTTCTATCTGTCTGTCTGTCTGTCTGTCTGTCTGTCTGTCTGTCTGTCTGTCTGTCTGTCTGTCTGTCTGTCTGTCTATCTATCTATCTATCTATGTATCATATATATTCCATGTCCGCAGAAAATATTGTCCACCGCAAAAGAACTTTGATTACCGTCTGCAGACGTTTGAACATAGAACTGGCAAGGTTTCTAAAGTCTAGGTCCATATTTTGGGTCCTTAGGATTTTGATCTGAATGAGGCGAAGCACTGATGAGGTGTTGCAGGAAACAAGCTCAACTTTCATCTGGTTCCAGGAGTTCCCGATTGGGTTAAGCCCCGGGGAGTTCTCAGGCCACTCCAGTAGTTGAATATTGTTCTTGGAGAACCAATTCATCATCTTTCAATTTTTATGGCAGGGGGCACTATCCTGCATAAAGTGATTACACCTTTGAACCTCATAAAAAGGAAACATAGTCATTTGATATGCTACTCTAAATTCATTGCAATATTTTTTTTTAAGGTACGAAATGCAACCCTCCTTTCCCCATTTCTCCACTAAAGCAAAACCAGATCATGACACTATTTGGGTGTTTTCACGTATTCACTGTGAAAACTATAGTCATACCGGCCGGCACCCTCCGGCCTCCTCACCCTCACTCTAGTCCTTGTGTTTTTCTGCAGATGCGAGTCGTTTGCGTTTTATTTCCTTCGTAAGCAGGGAGGGAATCTGGAGGTCCTTTTCCAGGCGATGTTGAATGGTTCTATAAGAGACGTTTCCTAGAAGTTTTGAATGGCTTTTCTTGAGTTCGGCGGCTGAAATGCGGGGTTTGCTTCAACACTTCTCGTCTTATGAGGTTATTTATAGATCAAGAAGTCTTCCATGGGCGACCAAGAGTAGATTTTGGTAGTGGGATGATATCGTTAGGGAGGCCACGATCGTTGGGAAGTAACTGCCTGATCGTGCGTTCTGATCACCTAAAAACTTCACGTGTATCCACATTTTCTTGCTTCAAGGGGAGAATTCGGGCTTTCTACTCCTTAGAAAGTTAAGAGCCAGCCATCTTGAAGCAGAGATAGAAAAAATAATGCGCCCAAAAGTGAAATTCCGAAAATGTAGTGGCAGCAAGGAATGGTAAAGAAAGATCATCTTTCCTTAAAGATAGCCTGAGGCACACTGAGGGGCGGTTGTTATATGCTTGTACCCACAGTAAACCTTAGACGTGTATCACCTTTGAAATTATATGGGAAAGGACTTTCTTTTGCGGACACTATTTATGGTGGTTAACAAGTTTTGCTGGGGACACTTTATATATA
>JAYMFT010280637.1:0-24041 GCA_038088735.1 Panulirus argus | reverse complement strand
TCTCTCTCTCTCTCTCTCTCTCTCTCTCTCTCTCTCTCTCTCTCTCTCTCTCTCTCTCTCTCTCTCTCTCGTTCGTGAGGGGAAGAAACTGCTATGTTTTTTTTCACACCCGCACGCGAAACCGTGTATCCGCTACGTGCATAAATTCTTGTGTGTCTTCCATCGGATCGGAAGACAAGGACGAACGTCGCCGTATCGGGTGGTTCCTCCCGCCTGGGTTGATTACCGATTCGATTTTTGCCGCAAAAAGCTGAAAATTTATTGTTACACTCCTTGCCCATCCTGTGGTCAGCGGCGCAAGAGAGGATGCAGATTGCACAAGAGGTCCAGAAACTGGGCCACAGTAGTTGAATTATGTAACATTATCACATGATGAGTGATCTAGATGCAGTAGAACAAAGTTAGGATAAGTCTCAGGTATCTAGAACAAAGTTAGGATACTCCCCAAGTATCTGGGACAAAGTTAGGATACTTCTCAAGCTTCTGGGACAAAGTTAGGATACTCTTCAAGCATCTGGGACAAAGTTAGGATACTCCTCAAGTATCTGGGACAAAGTTAGGATACTTCTCAAGTATTTAGGACAAGGTCTGGGTAGTTATCGTGCATCTGGGACAAAACATAATTAAGGATGAAATACTTACACATGTCTTGCGATGTATGGTAGGGAATACCCAGGAATTCCCTTATTTTACAACATGCAAGTAAGCAATGCTGGAGGGTGTAAAGGGAACCCTGATTTACATATTAACTGTTCGGTATCAAGTGGAGGAGCCAACTCCTATGAGTATCTGTATTCCAACCTGAGTCGTATATACAACAACGTCTTTGAAATCCTGTTTGTGAAGCCACACGTGTACGGTATAGACGGATCGGATGGTGTTGTTGATTCCCATTAATCGCAGGTTGTTTTAGCATCGACAAGTACAAGATCATAAACTAAGGCACCTCGCTCCCCCTGATTTTTTTTTTATCTCCTACGCTCTCTCTTTACTCCCAGTCATATAAATTTCGTACCAAAGCCTTCGAATAATTCGGGAGTTCGACGGAGTCTTCCGGTGTTCTACTTGTTCTCCTTCAGCTTGTCTTGCTTCCCTCAAATTACTGTTTTGACAGCGTTTTCTTAAACCTTTGTAAAGCATATTCTTGAGCATGTCGTCTCCTTTGGGTCTTTTCTTACTTATTTCAGGCTAGGTACACAAGCTCGAAAAAATGTCGTCCTCTTTACATATATATATATATATATATATTTCTATTAATAGATGGCGAAGAAACATGGCGAAGAACTCTGTTCACTTTGCAATTTGAACACATAAAAAAAAGGTTTTTTCCTTGTGTGAGGAACATCATAACCGTTATCTCCATCCCTACCTGTTTCCCAGAGCTGAACTCCAGAATGATACGTTATGGGAGAGAGAGCTCACACGACATATGCCGACTGTCGACAGGCTCTCTCTCAATCTCTGTGAGTCTTGTTACTCTCTACTCAAAAAAAAACAAAAGAAACAAGAAATGGAGAGGCCCTGCAAACCCGATTGCCGTGACCTCAGTATTTCCTTATCAAATATCCATTTTTTTTTTCATATATGGTGAAAATTGTAGCCCCGTCCAAATGTAGCGATGATAAGGAACTTGTTCCTCCGTCGAGGTAGAATGTTGTCGAAGACTCTGGTGTGTCTAGTTGTTGTCGGAACTGACGAAGGAAATGTCATCTGCTTCATCAGATATCAAGTGTTTATAAAGATGTCATTAGTCGTGCACTTAACATTATATCTGGCAACAAACAGTTTATACTGACAGTATTCCGATTCTTCCAAGGAAACCTTATCTTTCATAACAGAAATTTCTACTTTTATCCAAAACCAAATATATTTTACCCTCTGTTGCGCACTGAGGACAAGTATTTGCAAGAAAAGCTACGGAAAATAAAACTGTTTGGCATCTGATGGCAAGGGTTTGGGGTTTGTTTACGCAATCGACTATGGCGGACACAGTTGCTAAGGAAGTGACGTCACATGCCGATGGTTTGTCCCAGAGCTCACCAGGATGCAGGACTTGGTGACTTTGCGTAGTGATTCCCAAGGCCTTAGGAACAGAGTAGATCATCTAAATGAGAAGTAGATTATTCATATCTGCTAGCTGTTTATTTCTAGAATTTTGCCGAATTAAAAACGAGGTTTTACATTCCTCAAATCCTCAAAATCTCTTTTCACTAGTTCTTCGTAAATTGTTCAGCATCACTTACCAATCTGGAATACTACCATTTTCCAAAAAGTTTTACTGACGGATTTGCGAGTTCTCAACTCAGAACTACTTCAATGGTCTCTGTGTATATCCACTTCTTTATAAACTGGTCTATTCCCTGGTGGCCAGAAACAAGGTCTGGGGAAGTTGTGGTGGGCACAGACACTCGTCTGATAGAGAGGTTCTGACGTCTGGCCTTTGATTCCAACATAAAAAAAAAAAGGTTAATATTCTTTTTTTTTTTTACTTTAACGTTTAGGATCAATATTGATGAGGAATAGCCATCGACAGGTAGTGGTCTGCCAGGAGGAGGGTGAGCAGGTGGTGGGCAAGGGGTGGGCAGAGCAATATCAAATTTCGACCAGAAGAAGTTGCCACCTGGATTTGACTTGAGGATACAGAAGTATCACCAACCAAGAGAATTTTCTCGGTGTATCATACACTACTGTAGTTGATAATGATACATCAGGTCGATTGCTGTGTCAAACCAACCATAAACTAACTTGTAGTTTTGATACGGTGTTGCTATGTGTGCAGCTCTTGCAGGACTTTGCAGCCCAACGAGAGATCATGAAGACCAGAGATTGAGGAGGAGGAGGGAGGGGGGGTAGTAGTAGTAGTAGTAGTGGTGGTAGATGGTCTTCGGGGAAAGCAAGAGGTGGTCACTCCAACCTCCGCGGACCCTATTGGCTAACTGGTTGTGGAACCGGTCACTCCCATCGCCGATGAGGAGGAGGAGGAGGAGGAGGAAGGGGTTATGGATTCCTTCGGCCAAAGCCGATCATTTGTTCAACATATATTTTCCCAATAATTCACAACACTTTACAACGCTGCGTTTTATTATTGGTTTATGGAAGCCATGTTAATACTCACCTTTATAAAAACCGGTTTGTGGGTACTTTCGGAAGCTTGGTTTTTCATCCTGTGCGTACTCAATGCGCTTGCTATCTGTGGCTTTGGATTCTGGTGTTTAAACTGGCAATTTTCTCTTCGCGGATGGTATACGCCTTCTCCACCGGCAATAGCTATTTCATTTTACACATATATGAGCACTTTATAAGCTTAGGTATATAGCAGATGCGAGTGTTTAAATTTTTTGAAGGTCTTAAAGTGTCCAAAATGCTGAAGGTTCCCATCGGACTCTGACACATTTTCTGGATGAGGCAAGGAAAAAATTTTTTATTGGGTTGGTGTAGAAGCTGAAACTGGTATTTGCGGGAGCATGTCAGTGCTCGTGATGATGGCCATTGGATAACTCGTATGTCAATCACACACACACACACACACACATACATACTGGGGCAGTGTTCCGGATGAGAGAATTTTTTCCAAGAAACGAAGGTTGTATTGAATAGTAGCTGCCGGATTATCGAAAGTTCATTCATAGTAATTTTTCTGTTACCTTCGTAGAAACTGATAATACGTCATTCGCAAATCTTTTAGTAATGTGCAGGTGTGTTGATGTGAGTTGGTTCAGGTATCATTCGTAGATCGTGTCGGAAGTCCTGGATATAGATTCTCTCTCTCTCTCTCTCTCTCTCTCTCTCTCTCTCTCTCTCTATCTATCTATCTATCTATCTATCTATCTATCTATCTATCTAAATCAATGATAGTGTGTTTTATCAACTTTCATACCACAAGATTTTGCTATGCAGCAGGTCTAATGTGCAAGAGAGAGAGAGAGAAAGAGAGAGAAAGAGAGAGATTATTGAGAAAGACAGACAAACAGAGAAAGTGAGAGCGAGGGAAGGAGGTGAGGAACAGCATGAAAAGAAGAAAGGAATTATTGAAAATCTGAGAACCAAACTTACGCCATAGATTTCAATCGTTCGAAAGAGCTTTGCAGGCTTCCCAATGCAGTAGAATGAAGGACAGTCGAAAAAAAGGAGACCCAGGTAAAGACTGCTAAGAGTGCTGGCAAATAAGGGCGTTCGGTAAAGTGACGGGGAAGGTGAGAATTGGTCGAGCGTATCATTCAGCTCACCATAAAGCCAGCCTCCGATGGATTGCTTGGGTCCGGCCCTCTGACTGAACTAGGAAAAAAAGAAGAATCCATATTCTTTTTTTTTTCCTAGGAACGTTGAGATTTTTTCTATATTTTTACCGCCGAGGTATGTGTTTCGGGTATACGGAATGGGCGCAAGAAATAATCTTACGTGTACCTGTCCTTTTTTTGTTTCGAGTAAGATTGTGAGGTTTTTTAAAATACCTTTTTTTTTGCTTTTTGTTTTTATTTAAAAGCGGCTGGGTAGTGACGCCTTGTCTCACACAGGCTCGGAATGCATTGCTGGGGTATATACGTAATTTTTTTTGCTCATTGGTTTACGATCGGCTGGTAAAACACATTCGCTACCGTGCAAGTAGAGTTATAAACAGATTTTTTTTTTTTTGTTCATATCCCCTCAAAAGCTCAACCGTTTTAAGGGACATGTTGGTCGACAAAAAGAAAAAATGCTTGAGAGACAAGCGCTTGAGACAGAAGGTATCACGCTGGCTGGGTATCACAGTGGTTAGGTTTCACGCTGGCTAGGTATCACGCTGGTTAGGTTAGGTACTACAGTGGTTAGGTATCACAAAGAACCTCGAAAATATAGTGGTAAAGTCCGTCAAATGATGGGTAGTGGTCTAAGAAATTTAACAGTTGATTGCGAGGCAGTTATGTCGATGAGCCGCTCGACACGACACAAGATGTCGTTCAAACCCCTTGGGAACCAGTGTACGCCCCTTGAGCACGACGGCAGGACCTCTTGCCCCAACGGTACGACTCTTGGAGATGATGGCCCGGCCTTTGACCTTTTCCTAAAGGGTCAGGTCAAAGGCTAGGCCATGAAATCCAAGGGTTAAAAAAAGAAGGAAGAGAAAAGAGACAGAGGAATGCTAGTGGGTTCTTCCTGAGCCAGGCCTCCCTGGCTGACGTCCGGGACTGTGTATGTAAACACGAGAGCAAGATAGTGCTGTACTCTCGGACTGACACCGGGGACAGAAGGGGCGATAAGCCCTCTGCAATAATCTTAAATTACATCGCTTTCTCCACTCTCTGTGAGCACACACACACACACACACACACACACACACACACGCACACACACACACACACACACACACACACACACACACGCCTGGCCCAGCCTCAGAATCATCACCTGCCGCCAGGCTCTGCGTCAGGGTGCGGTTACCACCCGACAATAAAGAGCTACAACTTGGCGGCCAATCGCGACTCCAAGGAGCATTCTTCCTCCCGGAGCACAACCCAGAAGGATACATTTGGACACTGCTATCATACATAAGCAATGCTTCATACCTGGTGAAATCTCTGAGGAGGTCCTCTATCCTCACAGCCCAGATGGGTCCAGGCTGCTGTGTTGGATGCCGCAGCCCACATAGCTTCCACAACAGTCTGGCTGCTATAGTACACTTTGTAGGTACCTGTCCTGGGCACTCTTAAACTTCTCCATTGGTATTTCCAGTGACAGAAAGCAAGGCGTTTAAGAGTCTTGAGCCCTGGATGTTTCAGATGTTATCTTTTTTTTTTTGTGCGTGTCGCAACTTTGGATTTCAAAGTAAATATTTTACCGTCTTCCATGCCTTGCAGGGTGATGTTAGAACACAGCAGTATTCTATTCTTGAAAGAATTAGTGCCTTGAAAAGCATCATCAATGATTTCTCTTTCCTTCTGGAGTAGGCAACTGTTTTTTGTTGTGTTCTCTGAAGGTTACGTTTTTAGACACTATTACCCCAAGACCTTTTACATTATCAGATTGGGTGACGATAGCATGTGTGTCAGTCCGGTATTTGTATTTTTTTCTGGTTTCTTCGTTTATTTCCTTACCGTAGGAGTTCAAATTTATCCCCACTGAAAAGCATGCTGTTCTCGGTGGCCAAGTGGAGGTCTGATTACCTCTATGTTTCTCTGTAGCCTTTCAGCGTCCTCTACTGACGTGATTTTTATACTTATTCTGATGTCATTTGCAAAGGATGATATGAAACTGTGACTCGTGTTCACGTCAACGTCAGATACATTGAGTGAGGAACAGGAGGGGTGCAGTTACAGTTCCTGAGCCTTTTACTGTGGAGGCACAGAAATGGCATGGTATATAAATGCGTGATGTGATGTACTAGTTAAAAATTTGTATATCATCGCCCTAATTTTTCCGGTCATTCGAGTGTTACGCATTCTATTTGCCAATACACCGAGGTCACACGTACCTGTCGCTTTCGGAAAGTCTGTGTAAATCACATCATCATTTCGTTTGTTCTCCAAAACCTCAACAATCTTATCATTGTGGTCAAGCAACTAAGAGAGGCAAGGTCTTCCTGCCCTGAAACCATGTTGTCCTGGGTTACGCAGATTTGATTCCATAAATTCAGTCAGGTTGCCTCTTAGGACTTGCTTGAAGATTTTACCAGCGCGTGATGTTACTGCTATGAGTGGATAGTCATTTGGGATTGCTTTGCTTCCACCTTCGCAGAATGGAGCGAAGTGAGTAAGTTTCAGACTCTTGGGGATGATGCAAGAATTTGGACTTTATCTCCAGAAGATGACTGATGTTCGCGGAAGAGATGTTCATTATTTCTTTATGAAGACCGAGTTCCAGGAGTCAGATCTATGTGCAAAGTGCATGGCCATAAATCTCCATGGCCCTCTCGAAATCCTGTGGTGAGGTGGTGATATCTGCTGCATCCAGCACGGAATTACTACTGTTTAGGATGATATCTGTACGATCGTTTGTCTTTAAGATGATTTCTGGCTCACTGAATATCGATTCGTACTGCTTTAATAGAATGCCGCTCATCGCCTGGCAGTTATCTGTTAAAGTACCCTCTTTTGTCTTCAGGGGTTCAGTGGAGGTTCTGGTCCTCGATCTGCCTTCTGCATATGCGTAAAGGTATTTTGGGCCCTTTCTTATATCATCAGTAGCTCTTCTCTCTTCTTCCTTTCTCTGTGTTTCTTCTGACGTTTCGAGTGTAGGGTTTGTGTCCGTTAGATCATTTGTTAGGTTTCCTTTCCTTTGCTGGTTGAGCTGAGGCATTTTCTTTCTTTAAAAGATCTGCAATTGTTTATCAGCACCTGTAGAGTGCTCGTCTTTCTCTTCCAACTCCTACACCTCTCGTGTTTTCTTTTCGGTGGAAATGTACCTGTTGCCTGTCTGGAGCACCAGAGTGGTTAAGTCTTTAACACACTCTTAAGACCTCCGGTTTGTGTCGCAGACGTATCGGTGATTTACGGATATGCAGAAGACGGAGACCCTTTCCCTTTGTGATCCGCGCCTGAGGTAATATAACACGGAAAAAAAGGTGTAATACAGACGACCTGGCAGCCTCTCTACGCTATAACGGAGCAAACTGGTTAATAAGTCGTGCCTCATCAATTACCCCGGACGATTGTTTCTTGTCTCACGAACGAGATATATTAACTATGGTTCACGATATGAATATATACCATCACCTGATATGGGCGCGGTGCCCGTAATCGATTCCTTATTAAAGAAAATAATGGTCGTCTATTACACAAATCATATAAGAGATACGATACCAGTGGTCATCGCTGACACACACACACTCACACTACACGACAGGTAGCCAACGTCAACAGGTGTTGCAACAGTCGTCAACACCAGACCCTACACGACAGGTGAATTCAACACCTGATTCTACACGACAGGTGAAGTTAACACCTGACTCTACACGACAGGTGAAGCCGTCAACACCAGACTCTCCACGACAGGTGAAGTCGTCAACACCAGACTCAACACGACAGGTGAAGTCAACACCTGACTCTACACGACAGGTGAAGTTGTCAACACCAGACTCTACACGACAGGTGAAGTCGTCAACACACGACTCTACACGACAGGTGAAGTCGTCAACACACGACTCTGTACGACAGGTGTAGTCGTCAACACCAGAATCTTCACGACAGGTGAAGCCGTCAACACCAGAATCTCCGACAAGTGTAGTCACCACCAGATTCCACGACAGGTTTCGTCGTCAATACCAGACACTACAACAAGGCGCAACAGCAGTAGTAGTCAGCACGACATATTCAGCACCATCTGTAGTCATTCCTCACTACAACACGACATATCCTGCGGCAATGGTCGTCATCACCACGCATTGCTTGACATGCACAGCAGTAACAGCTGTGGGCGTGACACCTCCTAAACGACAGGTGTAGATGCAACAAATCCTAACGACAGCTAGTACTGCAGAATTAATCATACCAGACCCTCAAAAACAGGTGTAGCGGCAGCGTGGTTGTACCAGACCCTAAACGACAGGTGAAGCATCATTTGCGGTCGTTACCAGGCCCTACACGACAAGAGCAGGTCGTTCCCAGTTGGCATTTCACCATACGTATAGCAGCAGCAGCAGCGACTGCCTTCACTAGACCCTAAACGACAGGTGCAGAGCTGCAGTGGCCATACTAGACCCTCTAAACGACAGTTACGGCACCAGCACCGGTCGTCACCACGAAGACTTACATGAAGGGTGGTACAGCAGCAGTCGTTACGACCACACACTACACGAAATGTGCAGCAACAGAAGCGGTCGTTCCTTCCAAACACTAAACGAAACGTGCAGCAGAAGCAGCAGTGGTCGTTACTGCTAGACACTACACGACAGGTGCACCAGCAGGGGTGGTCGTCGTCACTACCAGACCAGACACGACAGGTGTAGCAGCAGCGGCGGCGGCATTCGTCGTCGTCGTCACGACCAAATCCAACACGATGGGAGCAGCAGCAGCGACGGTCTGAACGACGTGAGACACGACGATCGGTCCGATACACAACCAATTCAGCCGGCCGGGGATGGTGCCGGCCGCGTTTTGAGTGACACATGTTTTAATAAAGGCTCTCGACTGGCCGTTCCCGCCGCCCGGAGACGGCAACAGCTGCGCCGCCTGGTGGTCTTTGGGGGAGGAGGAGGAGGAGGAGGAGGAGGAGGAGGGACGGGGAGGAGGTGTTCCTGATGGTGGGATCCGTCGAGGACGGGTGGGGGGGGGGGTGAAGAGACCAGGTAGGGAGGGAGAGGGAGGGGAGGGGTCATGTCCAGGCAGGCAGGGGGAGAGGGGAAGCCCGGGGGAGTGGGTGGTTGGGGACCGGGTGGAGGGACTGCCAACCAAACTGTTACTCCTCCCACTTCTCTTTACCTCGACTTCTCGCTTCCTAATTTAGCTGTATTTCTTCCCCCTTAGATATTGATTTCAGGTTTTTTTCCCAATCGGAGGCGATACAATTATTTGGCTCTCACTGCTGGAATGAGGGTGCCAACTTCGCTTTACCCGCGAGATGTCAACGTTTCTACACAGCGAGAATGATTAGACGCACTCTGTAATTTGTATCATTTTCCAACGTCTTCCTCAATACACTTTACCGCATCTATAAGACGGAGACTACTGGATAAGTATTATTTCCTTCCTAGCGTATGTTGCCTCGGCATCCATACCAAACTGTCGGTTCTTCTTTGGCAGACAGACAAGACAACCAGCTAATACGGCCACAGAATTATGTCCACGTTTCTCATTGGTCTGTACATCTTTTTAACGGCAAGAATACCATACAGCCCGTATTCTGATGATAACGTGGATTTATTTCAGTTTCTGTCTCAACTGCTGATATCTGATTAATACTTGTGTATTGTTAGGAGCTTTATTCACAAGTGTGGCCAAGTCTCTTAACCTAACATAGGTACCCATTTATCGACCAGCCAAGAGGGGAGGATGAACAGCTGGTATTGGCTGTGGGCCGACTACCCCGCCCCGGAGGCGAACCCAAGCGGGCCGTACCCTGGGCGAACCCGTCATTGCTCATCATCAGTAATGCTAACCATTACAGTACGGAGTGTATGGGTGTTTGATTATAGGTGTGTGTACCCACAGGTATGATAATAATAATAATAATAATAATAATAATAATAATGATAATAATAATAATAATAATAATAATAATAATAATAATAATAATAATAAGTTATTATTATTATTATTATTATTATCATTGTTATTATTATTATTGTAATCATAATTATTACTATTATTATCATTATTATTATTATTATACAACCCGAGGACATACATGTTTTATGAGGCTTTTTTAACTTCGAGATCACACGCATCGCATAAACAAGGATGTAATGGACTCCCCTGGACCAAGGAGTTCTGTCTGTCTGTATCTCTGACGCCCGTTCCCACCTGGAACTCCCTCAAGGGGTTTGCCACAGCGAGTCTCTCCATAAGCAGTGAACTCCAGTGGCACTTCTTGGTCTTTAGCGCCTCGCCCTTAACAGGCCATTGGCAGAGAGCTAGTCCAGCGCAGTGTCTGCAGAGGCTCCTACCCGATGATCCTGCTAACTACTTCTACCTAATGCTCCTGCTTGCATGTTCCTGCTTACTACCTCTATCTATTGCTCCTAACATTTTGCAACTAGACTTTACTCTTTACGTCACCGACGATGTAACCACCTCACGGAAGGTGACTTCTCACCCACAGTGTAACCACATAGTTTGATAACACCCCTAATTCATGGCGCGTCAAATGGCCCAATACCGAGAAATTTAATAGTTCCTAGACTTAAAAACCTTACATCTGCTCTGGCTAATGTTCTTAAAAAAAAAAATCCTTCTAATTCTAAAACCAATAAGGTGCTCCACCTCGAGGTCAAAGCACCAAGTTGCACCCCATACAATACCACCTTTATCTAATGCGAAAGCACTTAAGTTACATATTCAAACGCAGTTCTCAAAGTGTTGGTAATTAGAATATCAATAATGACTCTCAAGTGGCAATCTCTCTCCGTGTTGCCATACCATGATCATCATTTTAGTGTCTACGTTTCAACGGTTCTCGTCAGTTTGCGTTGGGAACTCCGAGTGTCCGGTGCCGTACGTGTTTGTAGATATTTCTGCTTTCATGTATTCACGCATATATACATGATGAATCTATAATTTATGTAAGTGCTAAATAAATATGCATGTATGAAAATTCATGTACATCCACTACTTACCCATATATGTTTAACCATAATCAAGGTAGATTTATCAAAATATTTCTAGACTACAAAAACAATAATCTACCATCAGGAGCATTGTAGCATATTTAGTATGGTCACAGCGATCAAAGTAAGACAAGCATTTATCATTCTGTCTACCATCTCTTCAGCTATCTATGGGAGGGTGGCCATGTCAAGCGTAAACTCCTCAACTGATGAAGCAGAAGCGCCCGCTATCAAGACTGTAAACCCCAACCTGGTCATTGCAGTATGTACACACCACCTGGCGCACAGCATTGATGAATTTACGGAATAAATGAGAAACACAGAACCATGTCTCTCGAACTCCTCGAAAACCCAGTCCGAAAAGACTTCAGCCTACCACACATTACAGGGAGACAGGCAGGAAATAACATCGTAGCGTAAAATACTGACACTGAAAGCGGCACAGACGAACAGCTGCAAAATATAGATTTAATCAAGGTATGTAAAAAGTTCTCCCTAAGCAAACAAATAACGAAACCAACCAGAGGAAATACCATTCTGGACTTAATCTTTACAAATAACGTGGTCTTAATATGTGATATTGCCATCTCAAACATCCTGCACTCTTATCACAACGTGGATGAAGTAAAAGCACTCATGGATACTAAACTACTTCGTCAAGGCACATGAAACAGTGGAGGTGTTTTCATTAATTTCAGTTTTAATAGTAAGCGAGAAACTAAGAGGACGTGATCAATGAGACGTCTGTGACAGGATGGGAGACCCTGCCGAGCTGGCTTCCATTGTCAGGGCCTCAGACATGTGTCAACGAGATCTGTGGGTTGCAACGTCAACCACTGCACTTATATGGCCCTCGTGTGATTGGGGCAATACTACTACTACTATTACTTATAATTATAACAATGATAATAATAGTAATAATAATAATAATAATAATAATAATAACAATAATAATAACAAAAGCATTAATAAATTGTTTATCCAATTCTAAGCCACAAGCTGAAAATATACTGACAAAACGAAAACGTTAAACAGAGGGGCTATAGAAATGGTGTCTTTACACACATAATAGAGAGAAGGTTTTCATTTCATATTCTGATTGTTGATGTGAATTGCTGAGCCGGGGCTGTTGTAGCCGTCTGTACGAGCACCCAGGGGACAAGGGATCTCAAGTGACATAATTGCGACTGTGGCCGCCGGGGTTGGTGGTGCAGTAGTCGCATCTTGACTCGACGGCTAGAGCCAAGATGAGAGCGTTTGGGAGGTCAGTGTGTTGGGCTCGGTGGATGGTGTTGTATGTCTTTTTATATGCACCTTTTCTAGTAGTCCCTGTTGTGTGGTGGACGGGGAGGAGAGACCAGGCGGAGGAGGCAAAGCTGGGGCTGGGAAACATGCAAGTTGTGTACATGTTCCCGAGTTCAGATGCTGAGAACCCAAGTATCCTGAGTCGACGGAGTGCGTGGGGACGATTCCTGGGAGATTTACCAATGCTCATAATATGTTCCTTCCCACGTAGCTCGTCGTCCAGAGTGACCCCGAGAGGCTCAGTAGCCTGAACAACCTGGAAGGTGACTGGGGTCCAGTGAGACAGGTGGAGGTGGGATCTGCTGGGTAGTAAGGCTGACGTGCATGACAAAGGTCCTGGATTGACTGGTGTGGCTGGCGATGGTTCAGATGTGGAGGCTGCTTATGATGTTCTGGAAGGCGACACAGACGGAAAAACTGGGACGTGGGTGTGTTTGTGTGTGTGCGTGGGCAAGCGCGACTATTTTCTTCTGAAACCTTCATAAGCAATTATAAATTCATGAAGATCAGTACACAGACAAACGTTAGTCATGGCAACGGTGTGGGTCTGTTATTCAAAAGTTTCCCCCTGTTATCAGACCAATGAGAGCTGACCCCCTGGCCGCATCCGTGACCCAAAAATACCTCGCCTTTTTCCGTGCATCCCTCAAAAACCATGAAGAACAAATCCCTAACTGCGCAGGCGAGAGAACTTTTCACATTTCTTTGTTGAAAGTCTTTGCCAATGTGGCTTTGTTTTATAAACCTGGAATTTTATGAAAGATATTTTTCGACTCTCCTCTCTTCTATATCTATATGAGACAACGTGGAGGTGATAATGCACCTACTAAATCGACATATGAAAACTATTTATGAAAAGACCTATGTCTGAAGACGTACTATGACCAAGAGACTGTTTATCCTGGAGACACTGCATCTTTATATTTTACCAAAGGAAACGCAAAATATTCGTGAACTGCGGAAAAAAAAATCTTGATTCGGGGTCTATTCTTTCGTCTCATATATAAATATTTAGGAGCCATTGCTACCAGCTAAAGCAGATGTGAATACTATCAAGAACATAAGACTGCAAACGTGCCCACTCTTCGCGGGGAATTTCATGTTCCACTTTCCTCTTTTTCCGTCAATGAAATGTGTATGAACAACGACCAGATGTGTCTCATGGGCGGCACATGATAAGAAACCATCAGGCGATCTAATATCTTAATATCTCACTCAAGTCCAATACCATGTCTCTCAGTAACGCGAGAAGAGATAACAGGAGGAGGAGCTGCGGCTGCTGCTGTCCCCGCATGATAAAAACCCATATTGCATTACTAAACTTCCGCACTCGATAAACTATCACTGCAAGATCTTAATATAACGTGAGGCTCTACGGCTCTCAGAGTGCACTGGAGATCTCCAAGACGTCCTGATACGTCGGTATTTCACTATCCAGATGTCTTTGGAAAATTTGAGGCGATGAAAGATGCCAGCGGCTTCTCCAACCAGTCCACTGGTTCACAGGACTTCCCCTGCTTTACTTCTTACCCACCAGAGAAGCTACTTCCTCTCCCACGCGCATACACGCCTTACACCTTCGATAGATACTTCTCACTGCTTCTGGCAACAAGTGAATAAATGGGAAATACGGGGTAGGAGGCAAATGGGGAAGTGGTGACAGTTAGTGATGAGGTAAGCATGGGATGGGGTGAATACCTTTAAGGGTTACTGAATGAGTCTCATGACAGGACGGGAGATGAAGAGTGTTCGGGTCGGAGTGGTATGCGAAGTGGGAGTCACAGGAAGTAGTCTGGGGAAAAGATAAAAGGTGGTGAAAGCCTTGCGTAGGATGAAATCTGGCAAAGCGGCTAAAGTGGAAGGTACTGCATTTGAATTTTTTAAGAAAGGAGGTACTGTGTTACTGATGGGTTAGTTAGGACTTTCAGTGTATATATGGATCATGGTGAAGTGCCTGAGGATTGGCAGAATGCCTGTACAGTTCCAAAGTGTCAAGTAAGGTAAGAGGACAAAGGCGAGTGTTCAAATTACTGTACTCAGGGATAAGTTTGCTGAGTGTACCTTGTAAGCTGTATGCAAGAGTGGTGACTGAGAGGGTGGTGACACGTACAGAGCATCAGACTGGGGACGAACGTTGTAGTTTCAGGAACGGTATAGGATGTGCGGATCGGGTGTTTGCCTTGAAGGATGTGCGAGAAATACTTAGAGAAACGAAGGGATTTTTTTACGGTATTTATGGTTCTGGAGAAATTATATGATAAGGCTGAAAGAGATACCTTGTGGAATGTGTTACAAATATATGGTATGAAAGAAAAGCCATGAGAAGCAGTGAAGTGTTTCTGTTAAGAGCAAACGGCATGTGTGCGAGTAGGCAAAGAGGATGGAGAATTGTACCAAGTGGTTCTGTCACCATGGCTGTTTTATCTGTTTATTGATGGGGTGGTGAAGGAGGTAAATACAAGGGTCTTGGAGTGAGGGAGCGGTATGTAGTCTGTTTAGGGTGGTGGTATGCGGTATGAGGAGGGTTAATAGAGTTACAAATGAATGGTAAGAGAGAAGTGTGGTAATAAGAGTATGGTTGGGAAAGATGAAGAGGGTTTGTGCTGGTGTGGTGTGAACATACGGGGAGAATGAGTGAGGAGAGGTTGACAAAGAGGATATATGTATGTATTAGAAGTGGAAGGAACATGGAAAAGAGGGAAGACCGAACTGAAGAAGGAAAGATAAGGCGAACAAGGTTTCGAGCGACAGTGGCCTGAATATGCAGCAGGGTGTAAGGTGTGGATGGGATAGAGTGAAATGGATTTAGGTGATATACGGAGAAGGAAGGGGTGACGTTGCTATCACTGCACTAAACCAGGGTATATGAAGTGGCCGGGGAAACCACGGGAAAGTATAAGGGGTCTGCATGTGGATAGAGGATGTGGGTATGGTGCATTAAATATGACAGCTAGAGAATGGATGTGAGCGAATGAGGCCATTTCTTCGTCTGTTCCTGGCGCTACCTTGCTAACGCCGGATTTGGCGAAAAAAAAAAAGAAATATCATGTTAGCCTAGACAACGCGAGAAACAGAGTGCTGCAATAAGGGCCGGCTCATTAACCGTCTGCCGCGACCAGGATTCAAACCTTTGCGGGCTCGTCTCCAGGCGGCCCATGAATGCATTACCGTCAGGAACGCAAACCGCCACACCATGGTTATATATATATATATATATATATATATATATATATATATATATATATATATATATATACCTTTCATCGGTCCAAAACGACGGTTTCTCGACATATTTCGGGAAATCGATGGGCTTTTCGACTGTTCGCACAAGATTTTGCCATTTCGCAGCTGGAATGAGAAATTCATCCCAGAAATGAGACTAAATACTTTCATTTCAACAATGAGCAAACTTTCGACTTTCAGCATCAGAAACGGCGATTTCCCAGTACGAGTGATCATTCCCCGAATTTCCGCTTCTGATGCTAAAGTCCAGAGACTGCTTATTCTCTAAATAAAAGTATTTCTTGTCATTTCTGGGGCTACATTATCACGTCGCGTGGGAAATGTCTGACTTACACGCAAAAATCGAAAAGCCCATCGACTTGCCAAAATACGTCGAGAAAACATCATTTCCGACTGAAAAAAAATGAGAATGCGTCTGCATGCAGCCTCGTCGAGGATCTTGCTTCCCCCACAGGGCCACCATACCTTCCTCATGCTTGAAGCACAGCCTCAAAATTGCAAGAACCCCTAAAAGAGTATCCTCCGTTTATACAACAAACTCTTCTACGTATATGTGGAGGGAGTTATGCGTGCATGCGTGCGTGTTTACTAACCTATTTGTATTTACCTGGTACTGTAAGGGGACGGAGATTTACATTTATGGGACCCAATCACTTTAACATACGCTATTGGCACATAACCTCTTAATTTTATGTATGCCGTGTGCAATAACCAAGTCTTCTTATATTTATCCACCACTCTTATACAATAACATCTTGTTTTAACAAGTTCCTTTCTCAATTTCATGTCATGTCCTCTGGCTGCTCTTTCTCTATGTCTCTTGAAGAATTTCTCATTGTCTGCGTCATCGATCTGTTCTAAAAACTTAAGCGTTGAGATCCAGCCAACCCTCACATTTCTCTTTTCCATGGTGTGCAAGTTGATGGCTTGTAGCCTTTCCATGTAGCTCAACTCTCTCCACTCTGGCAGCATCTTCACTACACTCCTCTGGACCTTCTCTTAGTTTTCAGTGTTTCTTTAGGAGCGGTGACTAAACTTAGGAAACATATTCCAGTTTTGGTCTTATGAAAGACGTGAAAAGCTTGCTATATATTTCGTTATCCACGAATTTGAAAGAAATTATAATACTTGCCATCAGACAGCTGGTCTCCATCTCTTAAGGTGGACTCTGGCGACAGGCTATGAGCGATGTCGGCTCCCAGGTTTATTTCATACGTGAATCCCTGCAGTTTATTTCCATCTCGATGATAAATAATCATATCGAGGTCTTCCTTCCCTGTGACCCATCCTCATCACTCTACTCGGACTGAATTTCAACAACCATATATGAAACCAACTTTGAAGTCTGTCGAGGTCCCCTTGTAAGAATATGCAATAATCCTCCACGCTTTTCACTTCCCTCATGACTTTCGCAACATCTGCAAACATATTCAGGTAGGAGTCTTAACCTTCCGGCAAGTCATTCACATAGATCAAGAAAAGTACTGGTCCCAGAACAAAACTCGGCGTGTCTCCGATGATGACCTCAACATACTTTGAGAAGACTCCTGCCCGGTGAACCAGACTAATGATTTACAAAAATAAATCTATATATGTTGAAGGAATCTTCCTTTATTTTTTGTCTGGTGATCCAGCTTCTTAGTCAGTCATCCATGCGGTACAATGTCAAAAGTCTTCTTTTATCAGTCCAGATATAAATGATCCACCTTGTCTTTCCATTTGTCTCTCCTGGAAATCTAAGTAGCCCGTTACACATGACCTCCTTTCCCTACAGATACTGTTGCATCTTACATAAGTAACTTCGCTGTAGAAAGTCATTCACTTCCAATAATATCTTCTAGAATATTACGGACCACACTAGTCAGGGGACAAGTCTGTAGTTCGATGCCAGTTGCCGGTCTCCTTTCTTAGGAAAAGGTATGACGTTTGCCCTTTTCCACGTCCTTGGTACTTTGCCTTTCTCCAGCGACATCGTGAACAGTATCTCAAGTGGCTTGTCTTTGTGCATCAGCTCACATCTTTAGCACGTACGGTGAAGTTCCACCCGGACCATGAGCCATATATGAATCAAGACCTTTAAGTATACTGTTGATGTCTCTCATATATTTCAGCGCTTTCCAAAATCTGCTCCCCATCCCACCTCACTGGTGTTGGAGCTATGGTGTCTTCCACCGTGAAAACACTTTTGAACTTGACATTCAGTTCCTCGCATATTCTTGCATCGTCCTGTACAATTCTACCCTCTGAACTACTTAGCTTTATCAGCTACACTTTAACTATACATTGTGTCCAACAGATTTAGGGAAAAGTTTTGGATTTTCTCTTACCTTTCTTGTACTGCTAAACTCGTACTTGCTTTGTTACACTATGCATTTGCTGGCTGGCTGGTGCGTCGCCTACATCTTTGCCACCGTACATCTCCAAGCTTATGGCATCTTGTACCAAATAATTCTTTCCTCTTTCTTAACCTTCCCTCTGTGTTTGAGGCTACAGGTACCCATATACCTACTCCATTGTAAATTTCGCTGAGCCTCTTACCACGAAGCCCTGGTTTCTGGCTACTGAACTCCATTTCCCAATCTACGTTATCTTTCCAATTTTCGAGATTTTTGTAGTTTCCATTGTCGTATTTCCTCTTTAGGTCTTGTCTCATCTGTGCTCTTTCATCTTCTTCACTTACCACAGTCAAACTTGAATATTACATGGTCACCTTTAACAGCTGGTGTATCAAACACAATGTTCTCAATATCCATGCTAATATGAGTGGAGATAAGATCCAGAAATGATGGTGTATTAATCTCCCTCATCCTAATGTGTTCAATAGCGTGTCAATTATAGGAAATTTCCTGTGTACACTAAAAACAAGTCTCCATTACTCACTGTCCCTGTCATACTGAAATCAGCCATTATCAGTAATTTACGATATCTGAGAAGCGCGTCTTTAACTGCTTCCTGTACCATCCTAGTTGTTCCTTCTTTATAATCACTGTATAATTCTTCTGGATCCTGAAATTTCTTTGAAGAGTTAAGTTATATCAACACCATTAAGTTTGTCTTTCCTACAGTTACTCTTCCCATTATGTGCTGTCTGAATGGGTCATCTTCCACAGTCCTCTGAAACTTATGGTTTATTAAGAGGGCCAATCCTAGCCTCTTCTTTGTCTTCTCTGTCCCTCCTTTACCGTCTTGTACCCCTCTTGGCAGAACAGGTGAGATCTTAGCTTTTTAGTAAGCTTTCTCCTCAAACTTCCAACACCGTAAGGTGGGTTTACCTTAGTACGAATCCTGGATTCCAGATCTTTGCCATTTACTACCAATACATCAGCAGTTGTTTACATTGCTTTCATTCTCACATTACCATCACCCAACGACCCCGACCCTCTGCCTTGCTGGCCGGGTTTAGTACGTCGTCTTGCCTCATCTGGCGCTTCCCAAATTTTGCCATCTGACTTCTTCTCTCTCTGTCTCTTTTCTCTCAGTCTATTACGTCTGATGAGTACCACATTGCTCTCAAGTTCATCTGCCTGTCTAAGAAAATCCTGACTAGATCATTCCAAAGCAAATGTAACCATTACTGGATGTCTCCCATTCCTTGATTATAGCAAGGACTGACCCTTGTATGCTCCGCATTTTTCTTAAATCTTTCATATGCCGGACAATGAATTTTCCTGGCTGCTCTGTGTCTAAGAGCGCGTATCTTTCTATCTACAGCTTCGAATCAATCCCCTGGGAACCTCTCTTAAAACATCCCCATCTTCTTGTCCCACTGCATCAAATCTCTGTAGAAAATACTGAGTAGTGGGAGCGGGTGAAGGAACAGCGTCTGTGGCTGCTCAACATACTCTGAACACTATGTCCATACCTTAGTGTTACGGACAATGTTTCTTTCTCGACTTTCTCTGGGACATATAGAACTGCCCTTCCTGGTCTAACCCCTTCTTCACTCTGGCTGTGTACCCATTAATCTCCCTCACTGACATGTGTGAGTGTTTGTGTCCTTTCCCTACAACTGGCCATAACATTACTCACGATACGTGTCACAATGTTTATGACCATTTAATGAAATAATCCATACCATGTAACAGCAACAGCAACGATCAGTGGAATATAATTTCCCCAGCAAACATCGATGGGTCGGTAGCTTGCCACGGGTATTTGATATTGCTTTTGTAAATAATTTTGGCAGGAGGAGCCAGCCAATAATGGGCGGCAGGAGGCCCGCGCCACCCACCACCACCGAACACCAGTGTTGCCAGCCAATAATGGGCGGCAGGAGGCCCGCGCCACCCACCACCACGGATCACCAGTGTTGCCAGACTATTTCATACAAAGGAAATGAAAAAACAACAGAGCACTGGGTCCTCTCGAGGGTGTTTATGATAGTGAGAGAGATCAGACTCTCGCACATGGGGGCGGTAACGACAGAAAGGAGTACAAGGTAAGGTGTAGTTATGATTCACAGAGAACAACCTGCAAACTCTTCTTTTGACTCAGGAGGCGCAAATAATGTCAGTCGTGAACTTGAAGCAATATACTTATCAAGTCTATTCTTATTCGCATCTATAGTCCTCCTTTGAAACACTAATTGATAAGACTAAATTCGTCTAATTTCTCTTGCAGTAATGGATACAAACTCGTGGGCCAGCCTTTTACCTCGAATGAGGCAAAGTACTTTTTCTTCAACAGGATTGTTAACGTGAGAATTACTTAAGTAGCTTGTTAGATTGAGATCATCAATATCTCTCATAATTTTGAATACTTTTATTAGATAACCTAGTACTTCTCTTATCTAATCTACATAGATTTATGTCTTTTAGTCGGCTTTCACAGGATTTGTTTCTCAGTCCGGAAATTATCTCGTCAGTTCTCTCCATTCTATCTGTATCCTTCCTGAAGAAGGGTGACCCAAACTGAAGACAGTATTCAACATGCGGACGCACCAATGAATTACAGAGTGTGGATGATTTCCCTTGCGTTGACTTCGTAATCCCTATACATGAATTCAAAAATTTTGTTCGCCCTTTACACTGTGCACTGGCTATAGGTCACCAGAGATCATGACACCCATTATTCTTTTACTTACCTTTTATAGCTAAAAAGAATTCCTACTCGTAGCTTCCCTTCTTGCCTTTATGTAATACTTTGGACCTATCGGTTTAAAAATTCATTTGCCACCTGTTAGCCCAATCCATCAGTTTGTCTATGTCTGTCTGAAGCTGCAGACGTTCAATTACAGTTGTAAATATATTTCCTGTCTCAGTACCATATGCGAAAATCGATATCTTACAATGCAGTCCGTTATCAGTATCACTATATACATGGGAAAAGAGAGATCCGGTCCCAAGACTGATCCCTGTACCACACCACTTGTTGCGTCTAACCATTCTGAAGCTTGAACGTCAATCACTAGTCTTTGTCTACAGCCAGTCTACCAATTTTCTAACGACCGAGGTGTAACCCCATCTATACAAAGTGATTTAACTTTTGCAGATACACTTCGATGTGACTTTATCATATGCCTTTTGGAAATCTAATCATATGACACCACCTGCTTTCTCTTCATCACTGATTATATCATACCATGAATCAGTTAGATTTCTCAGACATGTGCGATTTCGTTAAAAACGATGTCGAGAATCGTTTATCGAGCGGTGTTCCTCTTCATGGTTACAACTTGGTGCCAAATGATGCTTTCCATAAGTTTACCAACTATAGACGTTACGCTAATTGGACGATAATTTCCGGGCAGCGACTTACGACCTTCTTGAATATCGATGTTGCGGGAAGCTCGCGCCGCCCGCCACCGCGGAACACCAGCGTTGCCAGTCGTTGATGGGGAGGAGAAGACCCGCGCCACCCAACACCAAGGAACACCAGCGTTGTCAACCAACAGTGGGCGGCAGAAGGCCCGCGCCACCCACCACACGGAACATCGGTATCTGTGTATGGACTACACTGCATGCTGAAGAAGATATCCTCTCTCTCTCTCTCTCTCTCGTATGTATGCTTTGGTCATAACTTTGTCCAGGGTTTTGCACATCACCACACATCATCTGATACGTTCACACACACTACAGCACAGTCCACAGACATCTGTGGTACAGATATAACGTGTCTCTAGCGATGGTGTTACTAACATTTGTTGCACAGATATAACTTGTCTCTAGTTATGATGTCATTATCCTCTGTGGCATAGATATTACTTGTCTCCAGCGACAATGTCCCAAGTGCTGTGCAAAGATGAAAATCACAGCCTACCAGCAGTGGCACAGCGGGCCAATGTGTACACTTCTCCAAGACCAGTGTTCGAGATCTGATAATCTGTAGGTCTAATAATTCTACCTTACCTCACCCTACCTCATCTTACCCTACCTCACCTCACCTTACCTTACCTTACCTTACCTTATCTTGCCCTACCCTACCTTACCTTACACTATCCTATCCTGCTCTACCCTACCCTACCTTACCTAATCTTACCTTACCCTACCTCTCCTTATCTTAACCTACCTTACGTAACCCTAAAGACCCCGGTCTCGTCAAAAAAACTCTTTGTTGGGTAATGCCATCACTAGACTGGTCGGGGTGAATGCGAGTAAATATCATTGTACATTTGTACTGAAACAGAGTTCACTGAATCCGTTGAGAAAATGCGCGGGCATAGGACCTAGTGATGCACACACACACACACACACACACACAAAGGTACTTCACTCATGTGCCTATCCAAAGTGTGGACGTGTCCAGCTCCACCTTATTCTGAAGCTCTTTTGTGGTTTAACAGTTATTCTTATGACCACTCAGTTCTGTAATACCTCAGCGGTGTGATGCCAGCCGATTGGCTGCCTAAATTCAATAAACAATTCACCCCGTACAGTATAAGTACGCAATTACACACACACACACTGTAAGGGCTTCTTCGGTGTAGTGGTTACAGTCGCTGACCATGATTCACGCACGGGCGAGCCCGGGTTCCAGTCCTGGGCGCGGCAGTTGGCCCACAGCCAACGTAGCTGTTTATCTTCTCCTCGGGACTGGTCGATAATTGGGTACCTGGCATAGGCTCGGAAATGTGTGTGTGCGTGTGTGTGTGTGTGTGTGTGTGTGTGTGTGTGTGTGTTTACACATAAAAGTAAAGACATTGTACATCACAAAGTTAAGAGACGGGGCAACGCGAGTGTAAACCTCTCTCCCTGTAACGCACACAGACACACACACTAGTCACACTAAGCAATGGCCTGGCGGGCGGACGCCAACGAGACTCCGTACGGCGAGTCTGCCACAGGAGAGGACGGACGCCCGGCGTAGCCCAGCCCCGGGCACAACTCACTTTCATAACTTGTCCAGTCGTAATGTTAATCTCTTGCGGGAAGTCTCGAGCATGCGACGCTGTACATGTACACAGGAGAGACCGTACATCCTCGGTCAATTAAGAGACGGCACCAAATCAGGAAGGAGGCGACGTGTTTACGTATGTATGGTTGAGGGAGGTAGTGGTGGGGGGTGAGAAAGCGCCCCCCCCCCCACCCTACCAGCCTTCATCACCCCTCTACTTCAATTTCGTTTTACGTGGCTTTTACGGCGGCCGTCAGATGGGCGGGTGGGCTGAGCCGGCGCGCCGCGGCGTCCTGGGCAACCCGGCCGGAGGTGCGCGTAGTCCCTCCCCCTCCCCTGCCCGCGCCACCTGCGCTTCCTGGCAGGACTTCCCCCTCCCCTCCTTCCTGATCATCTCCCCCACCACCATCTTAACTTCCTTACCCATCTCCCCACCGTCCCCATACCTTCTCTACTCATTTCCTCACGAATCCTTTACCTTCATTACTCATCTCCCTACCTCCCCTTATCTTCTTTCCTTCACTCCCCATCACCCCTTACCTTCTTTATCCACCAAGTTACCTTCCTTACTCATCCCTCTACCTTCACTTTTCTTCTTTATTCACCTATCCACCATCCACTAACCCCCCTCTACTCATCTCCCCACCGCCTCCTTACCCTCCTCAAACACCCTCCACTAACTCCCCCTCCCATCCAACCATTTAGAAAACTCTCTCCAGTTCTGATCACCATTTGCCATCACAGACGAAGAAAAAATTCTGGAACAATTAAATGGAAAAGAGCAATAAAACTAATCTCGTCACACACACACACACACACACACACACACACACACACACACACACACACACTTTGCTCCCTGATATCCAGCTTCCTCTCCAGCCGATCTATCTCTGTGGTTGTTGATGGATCAGCCTCCCCCCTT